>CM060953.1:151135774-151363274 GCA_030765055.1 Mantis religiosa
CATCAGCATTCGCGTATTATAGGTTAGTTTTTATTTATAAATGAACTCTTTCGGGGATGGAGGTAATTGTGCAAGATACTTCTTAGACGCCGCATAACAGATCAACCTTGAAAAATTTGAAAGATATAACAGAGAATGTTTCCAGTACAGCTGTTACCAAAACGTAGGTATTATAAAAACTGTATATATTAATGAATTCTACATTTTTCATGGCGTAACTTGAAACAGTTATTTTTGTTTGGCGCCGAGCATAATTATTGTTTATACATTTTGTGATGTTATTTGTATTATTTTAGAACTACGTTAAATATTTTAAAATGCTAAGAAAGTATTAAAATGTTTATATTGTGAATGTGGGAAAGTACAGAGTAGGCTATGAGGTTTAAAAGTGTGAGGATGCGAACGGTATCTAGGACGACGGAAAATCAATAATCTTTGTTCTATATTTTGTATGAGTGATCACAAATTAAAATATTATGAACAACGAATCTTATTATTATTTTGACAAATCAACCATAAAATATCGTTAACTGAGTTCAAAACGGGACAAAGAAAACTCAAATAATTGCAAATTAACTACGTCATCAAGAATTTGAAGTTCGATAATTATAATCGTCATATGCGAACAATAAGAAAATGAATTGAATAATTTTAAAGTGGCAAATAATTACAATAATTTTCGACCAATTAAAATTTTTAAAGTGCAACTTGAAAAATTTCAATAAAAGTGATTTCCCAACAATAATTTAATTACAGATAACGCCCATTTAAATTATTAAATTATTTATTAAATTACATGAAATATGAAATAATAAATTGAATTTTCTGGTAATAACCTGTGATATCATTTTCTTCGGACGGATTTTGTATAATTTTGAAAACGGGTGAGCATTATGGGATAGATGAAAACTTGTTGTTCCAGATATATATGTTCAAAATTTATTTCAATTTAGTTTTTGTGACATCAGCCGTTCCCGTAATATCCGTTATTAAGAGTTTCAATTGTTCAGTACTTCGTCATTCTTCTATAGACCTGCCAACATCCGTTTGTTTCTGAGAATTGCGCGGAAAGTACAGAATTCTAATGCTAACATATAGCGTCCACTTCCTGAACATTTGACTGTCATCTTCCCTGAACATTTGACTGTTGTCTTCCCTTTGCATTTATAATGAAGTGTGTAACATAGCTATTTATTCAAAATTTTATCTCAAAATGAAATACAAAAATAGGCTTTCGTAATATAATTTGTAAATTATTGAACCAAAAATGATTAAATAAATTATTTATTACATAAATAATAAAATCATTCACAATAATGGAAATCTTGTACATGCAAATCAACTTTTAAAATGTTTAATACTATTCATGAGACGTCAGTGATTATTCGAGAACAAATCAAATAAGCTAGCATATATAAAAGTCCAACTATAATTTGAAGCACGAGCCGCCACTGCCCTGCTACCTCACAACCATCAAGAGCAGCATGCGACCCGCGTATATCATGTAGAGGTTTGCATTTCACTACCGCCCTTTGCATCGAAGAAACATCTCATATAATAGCTGGCGTCGTCGCAAACAGACAGACACGTCCTGACAGAAAAACACAGTTGTTGCAGGTTGTTTGTTGCACGTGTGCTGAGAGATGCTGCAAGTGAGTAATTGGCTGCAGATGCCGGGGTTCGTATTCTGTCAAACATCACTCTTCCAATACTACAACATCTGCATGACTCTATAACCGTTGTGCGGACCTCTCTCTTGTTTCATCGTGAGTGACGTGACTTTCCTACGCCAATAATTCCCAAGAGTGGTGTACGCAGTCAAAAAATTTGAAATGAAACACTCAACTTTCTCTTACGTTACCATCCATATTTCTGTAACAAGTGTGTAAACCTCTACATTGTGGCTAACTTTCATGACACCATATACACCTGTTTACGTTTTGGCATTATAAGCTGGTATTGAACTCCAAAATTACAGAAGTAAATATTATTTTAGGGGAAGACTAAATGGCGAAAACTACCAAATATTACATTTCTTGTGTTTTTGTAGTTTTACTAATTCGAATTTTCTCTTTTATTGAATGCATATCTGCTGTCAACGTTATTCTTTGGTATGTTGGCCTGGCTACTTAGTGGTTCCCCTGTAGAACCGTGATGATTGTGTGGCGTCTCGCTGCTCCCAAAGGTTCGTTTTGGTCAGTTCCAGTTCCATTTCTGTTCGGAGCCTAAGTGACAGACCAACTTCCAGTCGAGCCGAGACGAGTCAAGTTTATAGTGGAGCTGAGCTGAGAGTGGACAGTTTCTCAACAGATGTGGACATGAAAGTTCACTAGAGGGCAGTTCACTTTTGAATGTCATTTGATGTATCAGTTGCGTTTTGATTTTAGTGCGTGTAACAGTATCATTAGTGTAACTTTTGTGCTGCACTAAATGACAGAGTGTCTTTAGCAGCAACTGATGCACTCATTTGTTACACTATTTTGTCAATGCAGGCACAGCTCAAGCGATTTATGTAACAAGTACTCAAAGTAGGGTTTTAGCGTAAGAATTGAGCTGAATTAGAAATACTAGAGGAGTCTACTTAAACTTTTGTGTATGTAAGGTACACAATAGTTTTTAATAAGGTACCATACTTTTATTAAATTAAATAAGTGTAATATAGATACTGTATAAATATGAAATGCACAGTGAGGCATTGCCCGCCTCGGTAGCGTAGATGGTAGCATGTCTGCCTCACATTCTAGAGGTCTCCAGAGTTCGAATCTCTTGTCATGGTGAGTTACATGGATAAGGTTGTTCCCAGGATTTCCCCTTATGCTTACAGACGAATGTCGGGTAGCTCTAAGCTCCATGGACCCTGGACACATTTGAGCATCATTTCATCCATTTCATTCATCGTCCGATATGACTTAACGTTGGAGGACGTAAAATTACAAAACAGTGAGTCATTTACTGGCTGCACTTTGTCGTAGTCACCTGAACCCTAAGCTAAGGACCTTTCCAACATCTCTTAAGAAGTGTTGTTGATCTTAACAATACGAGATGCTATGGCAGTACTCATTTCTAAGCAAACTGAAAGTGCAGATACAAATGCAGAAACCTTTTCGTCTAAGCCAGAAATGTTGAATCAAAGCTGTTGGGAGCAAACCCTAACCAGTAGTAAGAGAAGAAATAAGATATTGCATTTGGAGACTGGTACATCAGTTGTGAATGAAGATGCATTTTGTTTCCAAGACGACTTTAGCTGCCTAGACATTTTAACAGTCCGATAAGCAGCTGCTTTAGGAAAGCGTGTACTAAATGATATAGTTTTTAAAATGTTACTGCATCTACTATTTAGTAGTGTGAATTCTGCATCCCTTCATATTTAGCTTGGAACAGTTTTTGTAGTAAATTACAGTTTGTGCTGTAAATAATGCATTGGTTAAGGAAGCAATCCTATTCACCTTAGTA
Organism: Mantis religiosa; assembly: GCA_030765055.1. Taxonomy (NCBI): domain Eukaryota; kingdom Metazoa; phylum Arthropoda; class Insecta; order Mantodea; family Mantidae; genus Mantis; species Mantis religiosa. Next base: position 151,139,228 of record CM060953.1, read on the forward strand.
AACAAACTTAGGTACAAAAGTAGAACTTGGAGGCATGCATCCACATACCATAAAAGTTTCTCAAGTCAATACACTCAATATAATCACAAAAGTTAAATGGCTATACAAATAATACAATTAAAGAACACTTGAATCAAAAGAACGATGTTATAAAACGCTTTAGAATTTGGACAGTTAAGACTGGATTAGAATGAGAGCTTATTTCAACGTATATATTACGTCATTGATACTAAAAAAAACATTGTGACACCCATAAAATAAAGAAGTAATTATGCACGATTCATAAAGATATATTTGTAATGCTAAGATTACACAAATAAACAAAAGTCTGGTTTATATTCGATCATCCCTGCTATTCTAATGGTTTCTGGGAAATAAAACATTTGATCGTGATAAATCTAGTAACATGTTGTCTAACATTAGGCGACAGTAATGCTAGTGGATACAGGGTATCCAGTGGGAAGACTTTTTAGGTGCTTTATCCTGAGAACTTGGTAACTAAAATCGAGCCGAACTTGGGCTATAAATTTTGGTCTACCTACAGCAAAGCAGGCGTCTAAACTCATGTTAATTATTGCATCAATGCGGGTGTGTAAATATTCCACCCATTCAGACGTAACCGGTTTAAATTCTGTACAATTAATGCACAAATTACCTCCATCTAAAACATCCATTTCCTTTTGAAAATTACAAACGGAAGCAGTTGTCGGAACATGAACTCGAATCCGTTACAGGCAATTCCAGAGATAAAGAGACAAGTTTGTACTGTGTAATTTTCTCACCTGTCCATTCTTGTCCATTTCGTTATTGGTGAGCTTGACCTTCTCGAAGGAGACGACCTGTTTGCGAAGTTGCTCGCCGGTGAAAGGTGAGTCTGGGTGCATGTAGAGACGACAGGGGGCAGGGGGGTCCGCCTTTCCCGCCACGAGCCACGATGATCTGTGATAGGCGTATCTGTAACGTTTGTTGTCCACGGGTACGATGTCCATGAGCACGGCGTAGCGCTGATCGGGCCGTACTCCGGTGAAGGAGACTCGGCACGTCGGGAACATCCTCCTGTAAGACACAGGAAAAGGTTATTGCTACACTTTAAAATCAAAGACGATAGCTGTTACTTGTAAGTGAATTTTAGTTTCTCTGTAACCCAGATCGACTAGAGAAAGTGCATACCATTAGCCAATCAAGCAGAGTCTACCTGTTGCAAACGTTTCCTTTCTACTTATCGAATTACTCAACTCATTTATTACTAGTCACAGCAATCTTATTAATCCCGTAATACAAGCCCTTGTCATCGTTAATTAAGTTATTTGCCTAAGTCAAACAAGTAAAGTGATATGGAAGTTGAAAAAATGTATACATCCATGAAAACTTTACGGAACAGTATGAGAGAATCCAGAACGTTTTGTACTATGTTCATTCACTCATGCCTTGGCTCGCCTCGTGGTGTGGAGGTGGCGTTTCTGCCTCACACTCAAGGTTCTGAGTTCAAATCTCCATAATAGTGAAATATAGGGTTTGCCCTTATTCTGAAAGATGAATATAGGGTACTCTGTAGACTCTGGGCTTATTCATTCATCTTCCGATATGATCTCGTTGGAGGACGTTAAATAAATTTAAGAAAAATTAAATACTTTAAATTATAAGTATTAATTAGCATACCTAACTATATATATATATATATATATATATATATATCCAGATGTAGCTAACTATTGGGTTGAGACATAAGTTAATAGCAATATGAAACTTGCGCCTAAAATGCAAATGTAAATTGGCTGACCAGTGATACTTCAGCACACGTGATAGGTTGAAGGACGTAAACTTTCTTGAAATAAGCGCATAAAGAACTTTAAAAAAAAAAATCCTTAAAAAATCTTTTGAATCTCCTTCATTGTCTTCAATTTCTTCCCCTTCTTCTTCTTCTTCTTCTTCTTCTTCTTCTTCTTTTGCATTTTTTTTCTTCGCTGTCTCCAAATAACCCAATTCAAACTCATATCTGCAAAATTCAAGCAATAACTACGAGAATGTCATTTGTATAGTTTCACCATGCCAAAAGAATAAATAAACGCTAGAAAGGAGTGAATCCGATAGTTAATATATGTGGTTCATATATAACATAATACTACTTTGAGGGCTTTAATTTTGCTTTACTTTAGCAGATGACAAAACAATATCAAGTTTTATTTCAGGAGACAGAAACTTATTTTATGAACCGCTGAACATTTTAAGTCTCTAGGTTAAATAACTTCAGATATAAAACAAATCGCAAAATTCATACTTAAATTCTGATAACAATTCTAAGCAAATATTCAAGTTATTCTCCATCATAAAATAAGATTTTTTGTATCTTCACTTTCATCCTACATTGATTTTTTCTGAAAACACGAGTAAATGGCATGTACCACTAACAGGAACACAGACCTGCAAAGAAATGCTTTGTGGCAGATTGAATTCCTATGGTTTATCATCATAATCATAATCATCATCATCATCATTTGATAAATACCAAACCGGAGTTGAAAGTATAATATGAAGTATACATTTTTCAAGCATGCATTCTTCAGTTGATGAAAGTGTAAAATATTAAGATTTTCTCTCTGGTTTCTTTGTATTACTTCTTGTATACTTAATTTGTATTTAACATTATTTTCCCTCCGACACATAACCTATATCTTTACACTGCCTCCTGTAGAGATGCACAGATCCTCTAGTTATGCTTATGTAAAGCAAATATTATTTTAGCATATATAGTCTCAACTTATTGAAAATCTCCCTATGAAGTTGCAGAACAGAGCTGTATATTCAACTATTAAATAATATTTAAACATCTTGCATAACTTCAATTGTTTATATCATCACGACACAGTATAACGTACGTATACTTCATTTTAACCTAAAAAAATGAAATGTGTAGTGTTTAACGCCCGCTTTTACTACATACGGCACCGCAGGCGATGACACTGATGATACATGAGATGAAGATGGAGCACCGGTGGAATGAGATGGAGGGGGAAACCGAAGATCCCGGAGAAAACCCGCCCCAGCGCCCTGTTGTCCACCACAAATCTCACTTTGCGGTCGCCTGGGATCGAACCCAGGCCGCCTTGGTGAGAGACAAGCGGTCTAACCACTGAGCCACCTTTAACCTAAAAGGCCTACCACTACGATACATAACATTCAAGACCTGTTGTATATGTTACCATATACAAACCCAATATTTTTCACTATATTTACAATTTAATCCACGAAGGTTTACAAACTCAAAGTGTCAGGATCTCCTGTAGCGAAATCTATAGATGCAATTTTTACATCTGTATACTCTTAAGAGCACAGAGAACTGTTTTACTTGTACCTCCTATATACACTTACAGGACGAGAACCTGCAAATGCAATATTTTATCTTTTTTTTCACTATTACCTATACATAACCTCGACTAAACCTGGTTTCATTTTTTTAAAAAGCGTTATATTTAAATTTTTATCAAATAATTCTCTACGACACATAACCCCAACTTTTATGACGCGGAATACTGTATGGTGTATATTTAATTTTAGTGTAACATTTCTTTCACACTGTATAGCTATACCTTCGAATCTTCTTCTTAGTCGCTGTTCTAGCATTCCAATACTACAGTACATTGCAGATATTATTTAACTTTTAGTAAGGATATCTTCCACTCCGACATATCTCCTCATTCAACTTTTTCATGGCCTCCTATTCTTGCCTAACGTTCTCTATGCTCCGATACATAACCTCAAATTATTCAAAGGTGTCCTGAATAATGTTATTTCAAAGTATCCAGTAAATTTAACTTTTGCCTGCCGATTCTTGCACTATGAATAAATACATTTTATTGCTAAATATATAAAATTCATTATACACATGAAATATCGTAACATTTCTGAAATTTATAGTGATGAATCTTTTCTCTAACATTAGTAAAACCCGTTTCTTAAAACGACAGTAATTTGTCAGGCAAGCTATTGAACACTAAACTCATATTTTTCACAGCCTTCTGTACAGTGTTTCAGAATGGAAGTTTGTACAGTTAATACTTAACTGATTATTCCACTACGATACATAACCTAAAATTGTCCAATCTTTCCTGCATAGCGTTACAGCAAAGAAATAATAAAGCTCCCCAAGTTGGTCGACAGAGGAACTAGAGATAAGAGATCTAGCTACCTGCCTGCTCAACCGTATTCTTTATGCTAAAATATGAATGATGCACAGCTAATTAATAAATTAATTAGTGCAACGTGGCGCACATCTGCCGGAGGCAGGTTAGATTTATATCTTGTCTGAAACAATACTCCGGCCTTAAGAGGACCTAATGGATTACTTTTATTAATAAGTTAACAAGCATCAGGCCGATACGAGATATCCTGACCTAGGCCACCTTAATCATTAATCAGGAAGGATATACAAACGCATTTGGTCCGAGTTCTTGATTAATGGCACGTCAATTGGGAGAGGTTTTTGTACGCTGCATTGTTTTTACGCTACTTAAATTACCATGTTACAAATCTACAACGTCATGTGCAAGTAATTTCCTGACAATGTGACTGATACAGGTGTCGTCTTATGATGGTCTTACCGCCCTGGGTGTCTGACACCGTAACCACAAGCTAATGTAACAACGCCATTAGGCATGTGGTGATGAACAGAAGGCTACCGCTCAAAAGTACTTTGTGACCAGGTTCCGGGTTCAAATCCTGCAGTTTGACTAGGCCGTTTTCCAGGTAAATTAGTTCTTCAACACCGTGACCCAAGATGCAGCCAAAGAACTTAAAACTTTATCGTTTAGATTTTATAGAGACTACAAATTAATATTCTTATTTATGTTATCTATTTCATAGTTATTCGGATAAACGTCTGTAAAAACGAATTTAATTACACTTTTAGTTGTAAATAAGGAAGTGAATGGAGGGAGAATGGGATGTTTAAAAACTAGATTGTTATATGCTGGCCTATAAATTGCATACCTCTCCATGATCTGAAGAGAAATAAATGAGTAGCAACAGGGCCCTAAAATTGACAAAATAATTCAACTTTGAAGTCAGTATAATTACTAATCACCAAATATGTATTTGACATAAACTGTATGCTTTAAAGTGATCCACATTTTTCTGTATTTTGCTTTTGTCTCTCATTGTTTACTAGTTATACAAAATTGCTTCCGAATGAAGAGGAGAGAATATCACAGGCTATTCCAAGAACATTTAATATGCTTTTATTTTTATGAAAATATTTAAACGTACGGTATTTTAATCAAAATCTGGTGCCAAGTTTGAAAAAACTAAAATTATTGAAAACTGATCCAGATAAAGGATGGTTTGGGTGGGGTATCCTTTGATGGATGATCTTCAAATATTAAGTTTGATATTTTAACAACTTTTAGTTTTTGAGTTATGTTCGCTATATACAGGTGCACCGACTTTTTTTTTTTTTTTTTTTTTCCCCCTTTTTTGCCTAACGTGTATTTTCCTGTGAACCTTTGGTGTCGAGGTTTTGGATGGAATGCAATACTTCCTCAACTTATTATAGCTAAGTATAGAGAAGGTGAAATTGTATGCAGGTGTATGTGTTTCCAGCTTAACTCTCGAACGTCCGGAGCAATTTCAACCAAACGGTAGACATCTGACTACAGCCTGGACAACAATATTGTAGAATGGTGAGAGACACTTATAGAAATACTAAAAAAAGACTGATAATAGTTCCATATCTATAGTTTTCAGGTAGTTGAGGTGAATAGATGGGAGGTGAAGAGGGGTCAAAAGTGTACAAAAGATTAAGATGAACGGCGAATTCATATGCTTAGCGTCACTGAACTGAATAGTTTCATTGTAAGGCTCTTGGATTAAATACTGAAACTAGAGAATCGTGTAGTTTCATTACGGCTCTTTGAGGTCTACGACCACGTGTTAATTGCTAACAGATTACCTACAGAACAAAATTTTGTTATTTGTTGCCCTTTATTTTCATATTACGATGCGTTTCTTCTACATTTTGAAGCATATTTGCATAATTGTTTTATCTGATTAAGCATACAAATCCAGATCCTGTTCATTGTATAGGTGCTTTAGCTTTCATTTATATAGTGATGCTTCTATGACCAGCATATTGCAGTATACACCTTATTAGGTAGAAAATATTTAAAATTAACTTAATTTCTTAGTTATAGCATGTGGAAAAGCATTTCTCATCTTTAAACCGCTAAAATTAAAGATGAGAAAGAAAGCATTCGGAGAGGGGGAGCAAACTTTCAAACACATCCATTAAATAACGCTTAAGAAGATTCTAAACTTTTGTAAAGGAACATTTCGAAAACGCTGAGCTGTATTTTAGTTGACCGTACATTTTCTCCTGAGTAAGTTTCCCTATTTTTAACCTGTCTTGTTATATTATGAATAATCAGGCATAGGAATTCTCAAGCAGTTGCTTCAAGTTAGCTATGCTAAAACCATCATCACTACATAGAACGTACACAACAGCAAGAGTCACTGAGGACAAGTAAAACAAGGTCTCATGATTGCTCTGCTCTGAACGAGTGATGAGAAATAGATTGTTATCTACGACGTTACAACCTAAAATCCGGTACAGCCTAATTTTCTTGTGCCTTTGTTGTAATTCTTGGAAATTCAAATATCTGATTGTTCCCCCCCCCCCCTAATTTATGTGCTCCAACGTTAAGTCATATCGGACGGTGAATGAATTGGGTGAAATGATGCTTAAATGAGTCCAGGGTCCATGGAGCTTAGAGTTACCCGACATTCGTCTTGAAGGATAGGGGAAACCCCGGAAAAACCTTATCCATATAACTCACCCTAACCGATATTCGAACTCGGGACCTCTTGAACGTTAGGCAGACATGCTACCATCTACGCTACCGAGGCGGGCAAATGTCTGATCGTAAATATGAAAGATTAGTTTGTATGAATTAATGAGTTATTTACTGTCATCTTTGAAGATAATAAACAAGTTTCAAGTCCTATGTCTTCTTTGATATTACTCCATCTTGGTGGTGCATAATTTTCTTCCTCTTGTATTTAGAAAGAGTAGTTTGGTTGGAGGCTGTTTTCTTGAAAATCATTATCTTAGATCCTCAAAGGATATTGAACTTCATTTAATAATTTTTCTAAATTCTCCTTTTGTTTTTAAATTACAATGCCACAATTTATTTTTCGTACTTTTCGTTTTTGAGTTATAGTGTTCTCAAGCACAATATGTACGTTTTTTAAAAAAAAAAAAAAAAAGTTTGATTTTTTTTTTAATTTTAGGGATTTCAAAACAGGTATTAGTGGTGAAATATCAATATCGAAATTTTGTGTGGAATGGATAGATACTATTACCTCAGCTGTAAGACGATAGAAGGTAGAAAAGGTAAAAACAAAAACGTTAGAAGAACGGGGCAAAGAAAAGTGCAAGATTACAAAGGAGCACATTAATAGAATGGAAGAAATAGAAGAGTTGTTGGGTCTCGAGTTTCGGCAATGCCAATCAACGGGGAAGACCTGGAACCAATTAATAATGAGGCATGTTTACTTTGCCGACCGCCAGGTGGTTCACCAGCTGAGAGCGCTTGTAAAACAAAAGGGGGAAAATGCCGATAATATCTAACCACTACTGCACTGCACTGCACAAAAAAGCAACTAGGACATTTCTTCTAAAAGCCTTCGTCACAGACATGTCGAATCACCTGGAAACAAAGGCAAGGTGTTAACATATGGTATCCATGCGCCAACCGACCGACTTGGTTATAACTCTATCATAAACACCGAGGTGCGAGCTAACATCACTCACGTGTCAAGAGTCCGGGCTTCAGCAACAGTATCCATTCTTCTAGAACTTACTCTCATAAAAGCTTATTTCTTTACCTAATCCATGTCAAATGAGATAAATATTTGCAGAATTATTACACATTTCGTTTTACGTGCAATAGGAACACACAAAGTTAGTGGCACCGTCAAACGTTTAAAAAATCGGTCACTATACCATCTTTTGGCATGACCACGACGAGGTAACAGAGAGGAAAATAAAAATAGAGTATTTAAAATACGAAGAACACGTGCCAAATTGTATATGTCACAAAATGTTTTATTTGATAAACACTGGTGATTTGATGAGTGCAAGCAGATGCCAGCAGCGGCTCGTAAGTATGAATTTTGTGTGCTTACTATGATTTAGATTCAAATAGCCTTGAATGTGGGAAATACATAGCATCTATTGCATAATTATGACTTTTGAGTAAATTGATATTTGAAATCGCTCCCAATAATAATAATAATAATAATAATAATAATAATAATAATAATAATAATAATAATAATAATGATGATGATGATGATGATGATGATGATGATGATGATGATGATGATGATAATAATAATAATAATAATAATAATAATAATAATAATAATAATAATAATAATAATAATAATAATAATAATAATAATAATAATAATAATAATAATAATAATAATGAATAACTTGTATGAAGAAAATGTTAATTTTGCAGATATTTGTTCTTATGTGCAGCGGTTGCAAATGGTAATGATATTAATAAATAGAATACTTGCTGATCAATTATTCCTTTATAAACTTGTGAATGGCCTGGTACGTAGCGAAGAATTACTTAGTCAAATAAATTTTAATGCCAGCATTGCAAATTTCAGAAACCGTCAATTGTTCCACTTTAGAACACCAAAAATGTCAATCGCATAAAAATTCCCTTTTTTATGGTTATGTGCCGAGTACAATGAACTTTCTTCTAAAATAGAACTGGATCATAGTTTCTCCTACAAGCAATTTAAGAAACAATTATATACAGGAATTAACAGCATGTGATTTTCAATTGTGTTATTTATGTTTTATGTTTAATGGTAACACAGTTACCAATGTCTTGTCTTCGATTATATATTTGTTTTAGTCTTAGTTGTTTTTTTTAAATTATATTTTGTATTGTCCTTTGTGTTACGTTTATATTTACGCATGTTTGTAAATTATTATGTATGTAGCTACTGTAATTAGAGCATTGCTCTTTTGTAGCACAAATAAATAAATAATGACGGTGTAATGATGGTTGTCCCACGTCGCTGCAACATTTGTAGCCGTATTCTTATTGGTGATGTTGCGATGGTGCAGATGTTATGATGCACCACGTCGTGACGTTATTTGTAGCTCGGTTTGCATGAGATCTTCTGTTGGTTGTGGCATCGGATACTTAGATTATGGAACTCAATGTTAGGGGAAAAAAAGTTGTTGAAAGTTGTTCTTTGATTTACACTCAAAACCCAATTTAAATAAAATTTGCATTTTGAATCACTATAGTCATACAATTTACAATAATACTTTTCCTACGTTGAGGAATAATTCGAACACAGTTCAAATTCTCTCACGACATAAAAGACATTGGTTTTCAGACATCTAACTTGCACTATATCTAAGCTTCTACTCACGTTGATAAATAATTATAACTGTTCTAAATCTCAGGTTTGCAACCTGCTTTTTGCATTAACATGCAATGGTTAGCACACGCGTCTGCTCACTTTTCGATCACGACACAAAAGACGCTAACTTCCCCTTTTTATTTATTGATTTTTCCCTTATCACCATGGTAACTAAATATTCTAGTCTACATCACTTTTCCCTGCGTCCAATACATCCATTTTGAATTACATAATATTCTAATTTTCCAAATATAAAGTCCTAAAACAATGTTATTTTATAATTTTATCTTTCTATTTAAGTTATCATATGTACCATATATTTAGATTGAACATTAACATTCATCTTTACCTGTCTGCAACCTACTCTATTCAGTCATGGCTACTAATTAACTCATACCAATTCAAAACAAAGGTTCCATCATTTTAAAGATATCAATGTGAAACATAAATGAATAAATCCAACATTGCTCTGACACTTGACATAATAACAACTGTTTCAGTGTTCACAATTAAGTGCAGCGTTTTAGGGTAAGATTTACCATCTGTTGGAACTGACATAAAATTGCACCGATAGTATTGTAGTGTTAAAGCACGCCTTCAAGTATTCACGACAATGTGCAGTTTTTAGTTACATTATGGTCGGCAAGGACCACGTGTACACAAGTTTCGTTTGCACTGCAGCACACGGAGCACGCATACACGCGGCACTTGGCCCCGCCATAAAACGACCGCATTTATTTCAAACTAATCATGTCATACCAAATGCACAAGTCCAGATGTGGTGGCGATCCGTTGTCAAATTTCAAGATTTTAAATCAGTAGCGTGGTAAATCCAACCGTCTTAGATGTAGAATTACCACATATATGTACCTATATTACATTTAATATCATTCAAATAAACAAATACCAATAAATCCGCAAGGTATTTATTTTTTTATTCTTATGAACACAACTGGCTTATAAGCCCAATTACAGTGTTCATCATACATAGACGTTTACATATAATAATATGCATACTCAAATAAAACAAAAGAAAAACATAAATGAACACAAAGTAATACAGAAAGGAAAATATAGGGAATAGAAACAATGAATAAAAAGAAAAAAGAGAAAGTAAGTGAAGGTGGCATGGTAAGTAATTATTTTACTATTCCTAATTACAGTAACGATACTACTATTGCCAATGTTTAGTAATTTACTGATCTGCGAATAAACGATGAAGTTTATTATATAAATACACAATTCTGTGTAATGGTGAATTTTTATGGATTTCTGTATTTGCTTTCGAGGTGAAAAAAAAGCCTCCTGAATCTGCTTATTTTATTGGGTACATAAAATAATATATTTGTTGTAATATTAATATCATCAATAATCGAATGTAATACTTAGTACAGAAATATTATTACTACAATGTCTCTTCTAAAATTTAAAGTTTTAAATTCAAATATTTCCAAAAGGGTTTCATAATTTGTGTAAGTAGGATAATATCCAGTTCTTTTAAATAGTATGTACTTTAGAAATTTTGATTGTACTTTTTCTATTGCGGTGACACGCATTATCATCTTAGGATTCCAAATAATAGACGCATATTCGAGGTTTATCACGATCAAGTTCTCTTACATAGCAACCGCCACTGTTAATCAGTAAGTCTTTTATGGGTCACTAGTTATACAAGAGTGTAAGTGCAAAGTAATATCAAATAAACAGAACTTTAGAGGATGTTCACAGAAAACTCAGTTTATTTGTTATGCAAAATATTTTAAGCATATAGTAATTTAATAAGATTTAATATAACAATTTTTGAGATAATCGAAAAAAAAACTGCAAAATGTATTTTAGGGTATTTTCTAGTGGAACAATATATTTTAGTTACATATTATCTGATGTGTACACTGGTGTTTTAGCCAGTCGAGGGATGTGTGGATATATGGTACTAATCTCTGTTTCATATAACCTTGCCCCGCTGACATGTATCACTCCACGTGCAACTACCTTCCCTCTCACGCTAACTGGCTAATGCTTTCGCGCCATAGGCCATAGGCAGTGTCATCCCGTCACTTTAAAACCTGCAGTAAACGTCATAATAATTGCCAGTAAGATAGATAAAATCATACAAATAAGGAAATGAAGGCATGTAAAAATACAAGTTTGTAATGAAACTCAACTCAACTCAGCCTACGGTCTTTTCCACTGGGATTTTTTAAACCAGCACACATAGCTTGCAAAAATGCTTGTCTTTCAGTCTTAAAAGTTCTGTCACGCGATACTTTACTTTTCGTGTGTCCTTCATTCATCCAAGTCTCGTCAAGGTAGTATATTTTACGATTTGTATCCCGGTACAGTATGACTGTCCTTAAATAACGTCTTCGCCACACAGCAATATCGCCTCTGTCTCTTAGCACATTTTTCTTGCCTCTTCTTTCATTCACAAACCCCAGCTGTATAAGCAATCTATACAGACTAGATCTGCTGAAATTTGCATCCTCATTTACAGCAGAGAAAATGTTATTTATGTTAGGGAGTTTGTTTCTAAAGAAAAAACTATGAACATGACGACGTACAGCACTTTTAACGAATCGCATTCTCCGAGCACTCGCTTTTGTTTATTCCTGCTTTTGCCTGAAGTGATAAGTTCTCCCGTTGTCTCAATTTCACGTCATGGTGTTCTTATGGACCTAACACTCACACCTGTAAGTTCAGAGCGCAGCTCACTCTCTCACTCACAAAGACGGATTCTTCTCTGTGAGTGCATTAAACACATGCACCACAATTTTTTTCGCTGCTTTATAAAGGTTTTCCCTTGCGATGCTTCAGTGAAAAACTGGCGGTAGACTGCTATTATACACATAATAAGTGCATGCGCAATAAACGATCAGTAAAATAATTTAGCTCTCGCACTCGGCACAACACACCTTCGAATGGCAATATATGACTAATGCAGTTCAAAACAAGGTCAGTGATAAACGTCACATAAACAAATGACACCACTACCACTAAAGCACGTGCTATTGTGTCATCTGAATGGCGGGCTAAAGCAAAGGAACCTCCTCTTTACTTCTTTTAGGAATTAACATGCATTTCAGATAAATTAGCTCTGTTGCGCAATATATTTAATTCAAACAGTTACGAAAATATAAATTTGATAATTCTCTTCCAAGATATAAAGATATATCACCATGTTAAATAACGGACTAATTTTTACCGCACAACAGTCTATACCACAACAGCAGCCAATGACAGGGGATTAGGTCACGTGACCTAAGAGATACGGGGCAAGCTTATGTGAAACAAGGTTTAGATTTGGTGCCGGATCATCTGGAATGAGAAACAGTCCGTATCAACAGAATGTATTGAAATATATGTTAAAGAGCTTCAGCAACCTTCCACAGGCAAAAACGCTGTTGAATATACAGAACTATAAAAAATAAAAATGTGAAAGTATAATTTTAATTTTGTACAGTAAAAGCTGATAATCATCTGCTTGTCACCTCCTGTTAATGACACAGGAATGTATAATTTAAACCATTTGAAAACAGTTCTTCAAAATACGGATTTGAAGTGAAATTTTGGAAGGAAACATGTGGACAGAATGAAATAATTGCTCTCTCCCTGTAGCTGCACAGAGAAAACAAGAAAAGTGGTAACGTGGTCCATTGTGAGAAAAGATTAAGTAGCCTGTCATTTGTTACCTTTTATAACTTCCACCGAGAGGCACTACTTGCGGAGAACGCACAAAACAGGAAACACGGCGGCGACAGGAGTTCAGCTGTTCTCAGTTTTCCTTTAGATAGGGCAACTAAACAAACGGACACATTAATCCACAAAGACTTGGGACATTCATCACGGGACAGTGACCTTGAACCTGGCAAGATGACGAGCTGTAGACATTCCAGGTGGGCGTGAGAAATATCTTGTTCATCCTTTTATCGCATCCGTCTCTAAGCTTGCAAATCCGTCTCTCGCAGCCTTTTGTTACCGCTGCGCGCTGCTATCACCTAATATTACATTATATTACGACTAATCTTCCGATAAAAAAGTATATTTTAAAGACAAATTTTAGAAAATATTTATAACATTTTAATCCTGAGATAGGTGCAGAACTGGCGATGCTATTACAGAATGCGGAATAATAGATGATCATTTGTACAACATTCAATCTCTACCCATAGACATTTATTATGAAAGCTAATCCGCAAGTTATAAGTGAGTTACATTTGATGTATTACACTCAAGCAAGTTTCCCTACTTGTTATCTTTGTGTATACAGCCTTAGACAAAAATGAGCAACTACAAAGTTCGATTCGGAAAACATCGGAAGCATTCGATGACGCTGCGTTCACAACATACAATTCTCTGATGCTGTTTTCCGTTGTTTATCATTTAATGCTTTTTTTTTTTTTTTAATTAACGTCCTCCAACATTTAGTCATATCGGACGATGAATGAAATGGGTGAAATGATGCCCAATACGTCCGGGGTCCATGGATCTTAGAGTTACCCGACATTCGTCTATCAAGATAAGGGAAAACGCTGGAAAAAGCCCTATCCAGGTAACTCACCCTCACCAAGATTCGAACTCGGGACCTCTTGACCGTTTGGCAGACATGCTACCATCTACGCTACCGAGGCGGGCTTTAATGCTTCTATCTTCAACCTCACTAACATTAACTTCCCTCTAAAAGGTATAAGTTGCATATGTCCACCAGCTTATTTGCAATCATGGACTGCGACGGAATTGAAAGATAAGAGTCGACTGAAAAATTGAATGCCATAGCCGGGATTTGAACCACGGATCATCTGGTCTCCGTCCAGCCGCTCTAACCATTGAGCTACTATGGCCAACGTGCCGATATGGCATTAAATTCTCCAACTGACTCGTATGTTTCCCGTAAACCACTTAGGAGTTCTCATAAACACATAAGACAACTACCTTAGTGGCGACTTATTATGCTGTACGTACTTTAAGGCCCGGGCTTTATAGTTAACCATTATTAGGTCAATTAATGAAAATTAATTGTTCTTTCACACTGGGCGAGTGTAGGCTAAAGAATGGAAAGACATACAAATAGGTTCAAATCCCGGCTATGGCATTGAATTTTTCAGTCTGACTCTGCCTTTCCACACTTTAGCTTACACACGGCCAGTGTGAAACAATTAATTTCCATGCAACGGAATTTTGAAACACGTTTAACACTCATAAGCAAGAACTAAGCAATAGCTTCTTTATTGTGGTTTCATAAACCAAAAAAATTCTTAATAGTAGCAAGCTACTGCGGAGTATGCCGCTATGTTTACAAACAGTTATAGCACGCGACACGTCGTGTGACCTATACCTGCGAACTCCGACAGCGTGAGGCACGCTTCGTTGTTCCTGTCACTGCCTAATTCACACTCATTCTGGAGCATTTTTATGCGGCTCTATTGGCTGTAAAAACTATCTATATGTGTCACAAAGAAGCTGAACAGCTACTTCTATATGTTCTTTAGGTGTCGTTTTGAAACACGTGTATATTTACAGAAACAGCTAAACATTTTGTTGAGGCAGAGGCAGTCGTTTTATCTTTAAAGGTACGACGACTTCGTGATAACATGAGGTGTGCCGCCTCAGTTATGTGTGGTAACGTGTCTGACTCAAGAGGTCCCGAGTTCGAATTTCGATCAGGTGATTTATCTGGATAAGGCTTTTTCATAGGTTTTATCTTATCCTGAGATATGAATGTCTGGTAACTTTAAGCTCTATGGAACCTGGTCTCAATTGAGTATCATTTCACACATTTCATTCATTGCCCGATATGACTTAACGATGAAGGACTTAAATTTAAAAAAGCATACGTGTTCGTTTCTCGTCGGATCCATCAGTCTGACCAAGAGTTTTATCGTGATTCCCTGAGTCGGTAGGCACTCCTGGGCAAACGCTTTCGTCTGTTTCACCTGTGTATTTGAGGATTTAAAGTAAACTGTGCTTGGTATGATGATGGGGCACCCTTCTATTTTGGGAGGTGCCTCCTCTACACCCTGGAACATCATTACTATTGTCTAGTTGGAATCGTCAAGAACCACCTCATTGTTAACGCACATCCTCGTCGGATCCATTCAGTTTCATTCCCTCCTCACAATGGGCTCACTTGGCCTACTTGTGGTGCTGAAGATCCTCTCCTCTGACTTGTCTCACCACATATTTTTAAAGAGTGGTTCAATATATGTCCAATTAGCACCTCGAAATTTTATGGAGGATTTGAGATGAAATCAACCACAAATGCATATCATAAATGACTCATGCCACCCCATCAAAAAGGGGGGAAAACATCTATATCGTTTGTCAGCTATATAAAACTATACATGCGTTCAGAAAAAAGAGGGTTTCACAAGCTGTACAAGAAAATTCAATAGATTGAGTCAACATGACAAATTCAATGCATTAGCCTATATATGGGTAGTATGAAGAAATTGTTAATTTCCATCAATTAACTAAACTAATAAGAGTTAAATGATGAAGCCTAGGACTCAAGTACTTAGGATGGCAAGTCGCCACAAACGGTGTATCTCGGATGCGAGAGCCCCTAGTGGTTTACCGCGGAAATAAATGAGTCAATTGGAGAATTTAATGTCATGACGGCAAATTGGCCATGGTAGCTCAATGGGTTAGAGCAACTGGACGGAAACCAGGAGATCCGTGGTTCAAATCCCGGCACTGGCATTGAATTTTTCATGTCGACTGAATCTATCAAAAACCTTAGCCTATATATGACTAGTATAAAGAAATGATTAATTTCCGTCAATTAACTAAAATAAGGAAACTCAAGATTACCTTTTACCAGCCTTTGGTATGCTAATCAAAACTATTAAAGCTATTTTTCAGAAAACAATAACAAACTTTTTCCACATAGTAGTTTGGAGAGATTGAACTTTCTTAGAAGTCTTTGTATTCCATATTTGGATAATATTAAATTTATTACCAAGTTTGGTGTTTATACAACATTAATTTTTCAAGTTATATGTCCCATTCTACATCACTCAAAATAAATAGGGTGAAATCTACCTTTCCAGTTCTTGAGTGAAGTGCATTTATCATCGCTTTTAATTCTCGAGTGATATGAAAAAATCCAGAGAGGGAACCTAGCACATCGATCTATAGAAGTTTTGTGTCCATGACCTTGATGGTGGTAGGTAAGGGTGAAATTAGATGACCTTAAGGTTGATTAGAACCTGAGGAAAGACCAGAACAGAGGCCAGGGTCCCTAACAACTGCAGATTAAAATCCTTCTTTAGCGGTCTGTACAACTGGTCTCGCTTTACGGATCCGGGACAAAAAGACCTTCCCCCCGATCCGGAGGACAACCATTTACAAGAACAGCTTCTCTGTCTATGCACAGCGAAACTCCCGCCAACTGAAATACCCAGCTAGAATGAAAGAAAGAACTGGAGTGAAAGGAGGACAGCAAACTTGGTGGCCGTAATTATTCTTCCCAACATTCGCCTAGCAACCGGGGAAACCTTTAGAAAACCGTGGAACAGAAAGTTGACCGCAGCTATGGAATCCCCGAGCACCTGAAATATCCAGTTCGACTTCCTGAGTGCAATAGAGACCTAATTTTACTGCAACTGCTTCCTTGCTCTTTCTGAAATATGTATAACTCATAACTCATACTAGAATATATCAAAATTAATTCTTTGTGGAAGTGGAAACAGAAGGAAACTCATAAATGTTCTAGGAACGTAAACGATACCGGTGTTTAGCACCTTGAAAAGTCTGCGATAAACGTGTAGCACGCTAAAATAGCAGATATGTTTAGGATGTGCATGTTTTGTACCCTAATATACATATTATCTTTGTTTTACTTTTACAATCCCAGATAATGTGCGAAAACAAGCACAGGATATGAAATGTGTATTTTTGTAATGTGTAATTATCTACACTTAAATGCAAGAGTACACAGATAGACACACTCTTGTCATATGCTTGTGTTGTAAAATATTTACAGGTTTTCCCAGTCTAATTATAATTTCAAGGACGTGCTCACAGAAAGTAATGTGTCATTCTCGAACTATTATAACAGCTGTTGAAAACTGGCGTCGCACAAGACTCATCACTTTGCTAAAAAAGGGCTTTTCACGATGCACATTAAGAACCTCGTTTGAGGTTAAGTTACTCAACATAATTCCGAATCCTGGTCCACTTCTCATAGTTGTGTGTGCTGCTCCGGTAATGTTTAATGAGCTATAAGCGGTAAAATATAAATTAGATATTACGGAGGGACCACTCTCAACCAGGGCCAGATCACAAGTAGGGCCATGGTTGTAACATGACGCCTGGGAGGGAGAACCCCAAAAGGCGGATTCGGTTGACGATGTAGTTAAACATGGACGGAATCCCTAACGTTCCAGCTGAACAACAAGCCCCTGACCACCCGAGAGGATCTAGAGGCGGCACCGATGCCGACAAGAAACACTTCCACCGCCTAGCATGTCGAATCCTGTTAGCTGCTCCTTCAACCCCGTCACAGATGATTTGAACAAAATGATCGGTACAGTAAAGTTGTGAGGGAGAATGAACCGGAATCACCCGAAAATTCTTCTACCGAATCAGGAAAAAAATGCGAATCAGTAGGAATATAGCATTATTGTACATTTCGAATGCGATCCTCACTTGTTACACCGGGACGATCCCGCTCCGTTTTAGAAGTAGTGCAGATTTCAATCAGTTTGGCTCTTTATATCTACAAGTACAGTATGTGTTTTACCAATGAGCTACGAGAACTGTTGGTAGCACATAGATATTGGTTTCAATAAAATCATAATTTCGCTTGTTTTTCGTGTACTGCATAGTCTACAACGCCATGCAGTTAACAGCTCAGAGATTTGTACTTGTATTGCGATATTTAGTCCAACTTTGGTCATACTGGGTCAATATAATAATAGAAATTCTCGGAGTATATGTCAGGTTAAAATGGCGACCACGACACTACATCTATGACCATGCCCAATTTAATTTTCCTACCCTTTAGTCGCGGAATGCCTGATGATACTGACCCGCGGAAAGTGTACATTTACTTTCTTGAAAGATAGTACCTACTGCTGATAGACCGCCTCGGTAGCGTAGATGGTAGCGTGTCTGCCTCACGTTCAAGAGGTCCCGAGTTCGAATCTCGGTCAGGGTGAGTTTCCTGGATAAAGTTTTTCCGCGGTTTTCCGTTATCCTGATAGACGAATGTCGGGTAACTCTAAGCTCTATGGACCCCGGACTCATTTGAGCATCATTTCACCCATTTCATTCATCGTCCGATATGACTTAAGGTTGGAGGACGTAAATTGCAACAAAAAAACACCCTACTACTGATAAAAAGTTCGCAGATGAAAATGGTTTTGAACTGGGAATCTCTTCATTAAAAGACCGGCACCCTAACCACTCGTGCATAATGTACATTGCGGACACCAAAGCTGTTACCTGAAGGTAATTTTGAGATAGCTAATTCATTATTATTATTATTATTATTATTATTATTATTATTATTATTATTATTATTATTATTATTATTATTATTATTATTATTATTATTATTATTATTATTATTATTATTATTATCATCATCATCATCATCATCATCATCATCATCATCATCATCATCATCATCATCATCATCATCATCATCATCATCATCATCATCATCATTATTATTATTATTATTATTATTATTTATACTGCAATGTGTTAGGAATATTATATTAGTATACTATAAACCTTTTAATGATACACGAAATATACAATTAATGTAAAAACAGTATGTCGGTTTTATTAAAGTAACAAATATACCTGCGTCTCACTGGTGATACTGTCAGCAGCACTACAATGCCTTGAAATAAAGCAAGAAGTGGATGCAATGGGGATATTCTACCATTGCTGCCGCCATTGTTGTTCAGATACAGTGTTTCAGCAACTTCCTCTTTTATTATGCAGTTTTTGTGACAGTTATCACTGAGAGTGTCCTCGTGTTATGAGACAGCATAATTAAAACGAAATTTCGGATAAATACCAAGGATATGATTAGCAGATTTTCAAAAACGCTCGTTCTGGTTTATCTCACCAGCATGTACATGGAAAATATTTTGACATTTTCTTTCTTTTCTTTCGTTATTTAAATGATAAATCAAATGTATATCTTAAATTTTTTGCGAAATCCTCTGAAGGTTTCTTCACTTTAAATTAAGTTTATACAATTTTATATAACTGGTAGGTATATATGAGGGTCATTTGACAAGTCTAGTAAATTTCCTTGAAGAGATGGAAATTATTTGTTCCAACTTTATAGGTGGTAAGCTTGACTACTCAAAAGATTGTGCAGAAAATTTGAATGTTCTACAATATATAGCTCATTGTTGAGGGCCATCTGAACTGGTTAGTGTGATAGCTGCGATTCAAAATCGGAAAAACAGAATTTCGTGCTGTTATTAGGTAAACATTTTTATTTGAAGAGTTGGACTGCCGCACAAGTCAAAACTGAATTGCATGAAGTTCACACGCACACTATACCAACATTGAAGATCATTTCCTTTTGGATCAATGAATTTAAACGTCATCATAGAAGCACCGAAGATGAATCGCGCTCTGGTCGGCCAATTGAGGTCACCACACAGGACAAAATTGAAGAAAAAAAACCATAATGCTAATGCAAGACCGCCGAATAAAAATTCGTGGGATTGCTGAGGCTTTAGGCATCTCAACTGAGCTAGTGCACAATATCCTGCATGAAAAATTGGCAATTTAAAAGCTGTGTGCAAGATGGGTGCCGCGATTGCTCATAGTCAGCCAAAAAAGCATCCGAAAGAACACTTCTACCGAGTGTCTGGCGATGTCTAATCACAATCCGCAAGACTCTTTGCACCGACTTGTGACCGTGGATGAAACTTGGATCCATCATTACACCAGAGTCGAAACACTGGTCAAAGGCTAATGAAAGTGCACCAAAGAGGGCAAGGATCATTTTATCAGCTGATAAGGTGATGGCCACTTTTTTTTTTGGGATACTCAATGAATAATCCTGATAGACTACTTGGAAAAAAGGAAGGCCCATTACTGGAGCTTATTATGCTTTATTGTTGGATCGATTGCAACATAGTTGACTGAAAAGAGACCGAGACTGCAACGCAAAAAAGTGCTCTTTCACTATCGCACACATCAGCAACCACAATGGCAAAAGTGCGCAAGTTGGGCTTTGAATTGTTTCCTCATCCACCTTATTCACCAGATTTAGCCCCAAGTGACTTCTTCCTGTTTCCAAGCTTGAACATTTAGTAAGCGATGGTGAGAAATGTTAATCAAATGAAGAAGTGATAGTTACCGACGGCGAGTGTTTTGCTGACCTTGACGGAACCTATTTTTCCGACGGGATGAGAAACTTGGAATATCGCTGGACCAAGTGTATAGCCATCAAAGGAGACTGTCGAGAAATAAGGTGAGATGTTCACGAAAAAGAAAGAAAAAATATTCTTGGTTTTTAACCATACTTATCAAACGATAAGTAAGATCTTATCTACCGCAGAAAAAAGTTGTTTCATTAGACGCTTAATTCACGTCAAGTAAATTTTTATGGCAACGCAGTCATACAAAGAATACTTAGTTTTCAAGGCCCACAAAAGCGACGAACTTTTTTTTTTTTTTTTTTTTGTCGCTTCGGTCTTTTTTATCCTC
The DNA here is from genome assembly GCA_030765055.1 of Mantis religiosa. NCBI lineage: Eukaryota > Metazoa > Arthropoda > Insecta > Mantodea > Mantidae > Mantis > Mantis religiosa. The sequence continues at coordinate 151,160,363 of CM060953.1, forward strand.
TTGTACTACAGCGAAACCATTTCTGCAAACATTTATCAGGTTAGTGGAAATTAATTGTTCTTTCACACTGGCCGTGTGTAGGCTAAATTGTGGAAACGTAGAGTCAGACTGAAAAATTCAATGCCATAGCAGGGATTTGAACCACGAACCTTCTGGTATCCGTCCAGCCACTCTAACCACTGAGCTACTATGGCCAACGTGCCGATATGACATTAAATTCTCCAACTGACTCGTATTTTTCCTGGTAAACCACTTAGGAGTTCTCATAAACACATGAGACAACTACCTTAATGACGACTTACAGCATGTAAGTAGTTTAAGGCCCGGGCTTTATAGTTAACCACTATTAGGTCAATTAATGAAAATTAATTGACTGAAAAAGACGAGTCAGTTGGAGAATTTAACGTCATATCGGCAAGTTGGCCATAGTAGCTCAATGGTTAGAGTGGCTGCACGGAGACCAGAAGATCTGTGGTTCAAAACTCGGCTATGTCATTGAATTTTTCAGTCTGACTCTACGTTTCCACATGTATCAGATTAGGTAACAGTCACTGGACAGCAAAATAGACTTTCGCAGGAAACTCATGTGAATGTTGCACATAATCCTTTTACTTTGTATTCAAAGGATCTCCAAACGTGTAAATATAGCAAAATGCCGGTACTGAATACAACATGTCCTATGCCAATCACAGCTAAGCAACAAACACCTGCAATAACAGCGAAGAGATGTGTTTACTTTAGGAGCATAAAGCTGTTAATGAAGGAAACCACTGAAACTTCCAAGTTTATACACGTGTCAACATCAAGAGTGTTTCATCTCTGTGGCATCTCGTGTGTTTGTTTGGTAGACGGCAGTTATAAAGACAAGTGCAACTTTTCAACACGCGTCTTCTTTTCTTGCCGTTGTGTCTCTATACCTTTATCACTTACTGCTCAGGCTTACCGTACAGCAACTGTGTGATCCACTTTACTTTGTCTACTCGCAAGAAGGGAATTATTAGAAGAGAGTGGGGTATTATGGAATACCATTTACATTTCTAAAAGTAACTGATTTTATATAAAAATCGCCAAATAATTATGAATATATACCAGATATAACTAATTGTAATCAACGGCCACTTGTAAAATAAAAACTGCTATTCAATTTGTTGATACAAAAACAATCTAATTAGAAAAATGTTACAAACTGATGTCAATATGAAATAGTCCTGTATTACGGAATAGATAGCTTAAAAATTAAAAAATTAATTAGACTTTATAAAACATGAAGCATGATTGTTTTAAAATAGACAAAACATCTATAAAGAAATGTTTAAGGGCCTAGACCATTGACCAAGTCTAAAATAACAGAATAAATAGGTTTTATTTGTACTTCAATTGATTTAACTTTTTAAAAAATATACTGTGAATTTAAATTACACTATATTTCTATTTATATAACCAATAATAACTGTTTAGCTAATAATATTATACTCAAAAGTCATTTTAACTTTATTTCTATTCATTATATTGTCACAACTAATTGTTTTGTTTAATTCAGTATGTTGGATGATCATTTGACTAGACTTGTGCGTGTAAGGTCATGTCACGTGACCTGTCCGTCTCTAGTGAAGCTTGTACAAGGAAGCATTCTCTCTTGTGAACCAGCTGTGAACAAGGACAGACCTAGGTGCACTGTATGTAAGCTAACCGGCCATGTGGCCACTTGTGTATTTTCTATTATGTAGTAAACCATTCATGTCTAAATTGTAGTTTCAGTATTGTGTAATGTAAATGAACCTTTAAAATCCCAAACTCTCCGCAAAGCATGTAAATCCCATCTGAGCAATCCCCTCATGCAAGGTCTGGCCATGTGATATCTTTATCCATAACCATCCATGGTTAGGTCGTCACAATATTTTGTACAGTTATATGTAATATTGTACTATTACGTCGGGGATTAAGGAATACCTGGTATTCCGTAATATCCGACACGGCATCTTGGACAATGAACGTTTACGGTAATGGACAAAACACTGCTAGTTAGAAAACGATCACAATATGACAAATTTCACTGTTCCTTACGACAAACATTTATGTCCCAGTTACATGCATACTAGTGAGTTATTTTTTTTTTATTTTTTATTTTTTTTAACGGCTAAAGCTTTCGAATATCACAGAACACACGTTATTGTATAGCGAGAGAAATGACAACAAGCTGTCAGCTCTCACTGCAGTGCATTATGGGAATCGTTCTTGACTATTTCATGGCACCCTCACATGATAGCAGCAGCTCAGAGCCGAAATCTTGGTATTCCATATTTCCCAACTAGTCCATAGTAACCTCCTCGCCTCTACATTCCACTCAAAAATTCGATATTGAGATCTCAATGGAAATACACAGAGGATCATAAGAACTCTAAAACAAATATTTTAGTTAAAGGTCCGTACACCATAACTAAAAATCAAATACGTGGTGAACACCAAACTTGGTATTTAATTTCAACATCTTTCAAGGAAGCGCTGATATTCACAGGATATTTATAAGAAAATCCTCTCATCATAGATTATTCTCTACATGGAAAATTTTGAGTTTTTCAAAACAAATTCTAACAATTTTGATTAAACTACCATTATTTTAAGATATTTTCGTGCCGCGAAATGCATATCTTGAACTTTCTGGCTGCTGAAGAATTTGACAAACAAAGCCCTAGCTTATTTATCATCAATCTTCAATGCTGCTCTGCGCATTGGTCACTTTCCATCTACATGGAAACATGCGGAAATTATAGTCTTCCACAAGCCCAACAAGCCAAAAAATCTTCCCTCAAGTTACAGACCAATCAGCTTATTACCTACACTTTCTAAGCTTTTTGAAAAGATTATTCATCAACGTATTTCTCATTTTTTGATTCATAATCAGATAATTCCGTTTTTTCAGTTTGGCTTTCGCCCGAAGCATGCTACCACTCACCAATTGCTCAGAATCACGCAGTCTATTATTCAAGGTTTCGAAAACAGGCAATACACCGTAGCAGCATTCCTAGATATCGCCCAGGCATTCGACAAGGTGTGGCACAGTGGACTACTACTTAAAGCATATCGCATTGGTCTCCCTTATTATCTGATACAAATCATAGCAAGTTTTCTCACCAATAGAACATTTGTGGTGCGCATTGCTGGTTTCACATCCACCCGACGGCCTATTTTAGCAGGTGTACCTCAAGGTTCAGTACTTGCACCACTCCTCTTTAATATATTCACTTATGATCTTCCTGATATAGCTCCAGTTTGTACGGCGTTATACGCAGATGATACTGCTCTCTATTATTCTCACGCCAATATTCTTCATGCCATTCAGAAACTGCAAATTGCCCTAGATCAATTAGCTCATTGGTTCTCTCACTGGCGCATTTCCCTCAATACTAACAAGACAGAGGTTAAGATCTTCTCTTTACGACCTTATAGGGATCCTCCTTCACTACGGCTGCTGGGGGAACCGCTCTCATGGTTACCAAGCAATGTGCCAGTGAAATACCTTGGGGTGTTACTGGACACTCGACTTACTTGGAACGCCCACATCTGTCGGTCTGTTACGCTTGCGTTTGCCCGGCTATCAAAACTGTACCCTCTACTCAACAGGCGCACTTCACTTGGTTATGAATCCTCCCTGCTTCTTTACACATCTCTAGTCCGTCCCATTTTTACCTATGCAGCTCCAGTCTGGGGTGGCACCAGTAAGACTAATCTCCGCCGACTGCAGGTACTACAAAACAGGGTGCTTCGCACAGTTACAAACGCTCCATGGTTCATCCGAAACCAGCAGCTGCACCATGAGTTTGGTCTTCTACCCGTTCACCAATACATCCGACGCCTGGCACGTCCATTCTTTTACAATCTCCAGGAGGTCCCTGGAGCTGTTACCTACCGTCTCGGCTGTCGCACTCGCCAGCCAACTCGCCTAAAGCGCAGACTGCCCCAAGATCTTCTCCTGAGTGACGTCTCCAGCACAGATGACTCAGACACGTGATTAATACCATCAGACTTTAAGTTCTCAATTGTGTTACAGTTATCCTCCATATTTAGTTAGAGGAGTCGTTCATGGCTACCTCCATTGTTATGTGTCCTGTTCCTATATATCTTATACCAAACATCTGTAAAGCATAATTGCTGATCGATGGATAAAATAAATAAATAAAAAAAAAAAAGAACTTTCTGGCAGTAGGCTCTCAAGCTTCAGTCTGGATAAACTGGACTGGACTACGCTATAAAGGGGATTTGGCCTGTTGTCTATTGTACCTATGCCCCAAGCGGGGCATCCCAAAGAGGAAGGATGAGGTGAGATGAGACAGAAGGCGGTCGTCCCATGCAGCCACGACAGTGTAGATGGAAATGCCCTTACATTTTACCAGTTAGAAACTCTTCAGCAGGCCAGAAGAACCGGCAGCCCACCTTACTGCGGCCCAGAAATGGCCCCTCAGACCGGGTTCGGATACCAGAGATCATACCGGAGGAGGAATTTTACCAAGAGCATATCATCCTGCCGTGCAACGCCGAAACAACCGCCGACAATTCTACCATGAAAGATACCACCAGATGAGAGATGATGTGAAATGATAATGGAGATAAAATGGAGAGACAGGAAATCGGGGGATGTAATTAACTTAACCAGCATTCGTCTGGCGACCCGGGAAAACCGAAATAAGGTAGAGTGGCCACGGGAATCGAACCCAGACCTCTCGAATGTGGACCACAGACGAAAACCGCCGGAGCCATGAGAGGTCATATTATGATCTACATAAATCAATTAATTATAAAGCTGTTTAAAATACACAACTCTCTGCAGAAATCCAAAAATGTGTTCTGATTCAATCGATAGCTCCTATTATTAATCGGATTATGTATATACGAAAGTTGTTAATAATGTTTACTGAAATAAAGTGGGTACTTTCACAAAGTTTGACGGTTGCCGCCATTTCGCCGTGTCACCGCCTTCTCGATTAGCGGCCTGCCAGCAACAACTTACATCTGTTGCCGTCATAAACAACAGCTAATTACCAGAATGGTGCAGCGCTGAGCTTTTCACTCATTAGACAGACGTTTCCACTTTATAAGAAGCAGGAAGTAGCAGCGTCGTCTTTTGTTTTCCTAGCACTTTAATACAACCCGTGACAATCCGGAGCATCTAGAGGGCCGTGATTTTCCCTCTCGCTTCTCCTTAATTAGACTGGAACGTTCCGTTTCCATGCTGATGTGTTTATTTTCTCAATCTGTGGGATTATATTTATTTTGCCAACAGTTTTGTGTTTATGTGCTAGTTTTCTTTTCCTATTTTGTAAAATCTCAAATAGTTTTATTAGATTAAACCAAGTCTTTTGGCTCTGGTGGCAGGTAGTGGCTTCTGAATTGAAGATGGTGTACCCACAAAGGCAATAATGGAGATAAGAAAAAACATGATTTAGCAATTACCAATCACCGGTAACAAATATCGATGAAGATATTGATCAGAACCTTGAATCGATAAGCCCATTTCTATTAACAGCTTTACTTTCTGAAGTCGAAAATTAAGCTATAAGATTTTGACTGAAAAAAAGGAAACTAAACACACAAAAGTAGCTTTAGAAGAAGGGCGTGTCTCATTTAGGACTGTAAACAGTACCTATAACTCAAAAACGAAAGGTCTGATGAGCACTACATCTCACATCTTTCAAGAAATAACAAGAATATTTTCAATGATGTTTCTTTACTTGAAATTACACATTCTTTGAAAAAAGTACATCATTTATTCTCTAAAATAGGTGGTAATTTACCTCCTCCAACGTCAGGTCATATCGGACAATAAATGGAATAGTGAAATGATGCTCAAATGAGCCCGGGTCCATGGAGCTTAGAGTTACCCGTCATTAGTCTTTAAGGATAAGGCAAAACCCCGAAAAAAAGACTTATCCAGATAACTCACCCTGACGGAGATTCGAACTCGGGAGCTCTTGAAAACTTTGATATGATATATTTGCGTTACAAATAAAATTTATATTTCGAATTTTCTGTGTTTATCCCGAAATGAAACTCCTTCGTCAGGTATGGATTTTCAAGCATTATACAAGTAATTTATTTTATATGAATTTATTTGTTTATGCACTCATTACAATGTTTACATTAAAGGCTGAGACTAATTCAGGTTCTATCGTAAGTCACATAACATTTTAATAATGGAATCTCTTTTTTATTTGAATTGTCGTTATAATCCTTGACTTAACTTGTTTAATTCCACTATGATGCATATTCTGAGCCTTATTTATGTAAACAATTATTTTTTTCCCGCATTTAAGTACCTATTTTACTAAATTTTAAGCCTGTAATTGCTTATAAAAAAGTTTGAATTGTTACTCCCGTTGAATCTGCCTTTGCATTGTACCGTATATGGGCTACAAAACGTCATTCCACTAGATTTCGTTAAACCACATAATTTACGTAAAATAGTTTGCAGCATTAACGATTTAACTACTACCCTTCCCCTTAATTGTCGTGGTTCTCATAACTCCATACTTCTGTGTTTCTGGAGCTCGTTCTCGTTTTCGTCTCCTTGATGGCATCCTTTCAAAAGGAATCTTCGGTTAAACTTAGTTATGCAAAACGCATCACATATTCACACAATGTTAACTGTTGTATTGAAATTGCATAGTATATCCTTTTAATATTAATTTCCTTTTATATTTTCTCATTCCTAATTTTATTCTCTTGTAGTTATTCGAGCCGAAGGAAGCTAATGATCCATTTACAATGTCTAAAAACATTTCTGTGTAATTTTTTAATGTTCTTATTTCGAAGTCACATAGTATTTTACTTTTAAAAATAGTGTTTGTAGCCTTTTTTATGTTTCTCATATTATCTGTTTCTCATCAATTATATTATTCAAATAAGTAGGGCAGAATGGTTCTCAGTAATACAAATCATATCATATTCCGCTTAATGTGTATTTGGATGTTAGAAGCTCTAAATACTGTAAAACTTAAATTCGCTTTTTAAATATTTGAATATTTGATTTTCCCTATAGTCTTCGTACTCCTCATTTACGTACAATATTTCTATAAACGTTGACCTTAATTATATAAAACTGAGATTTTATAAGGATAGATTATAAAAATGAGTGGGTAGAGAAAGTTGTGTCAATGTAATGCATGAGCTCGTAGTACCTAAGTGATAACATGACATATTTATCTGTGTGTGTAATGGAAGTACAAAATAGGGAGGTACAACAGCGCAGTCACAAGTGAGTTGGTAGAGAAGGGATGCTGTGTGACGCGGGCGCACTGGGATCGATGGGGCACTTCTTCCATCCCCTCATCAATGGCGGCGTCGACAACAAATACAGATCCACAAGAATTATTGCATTATCTTCCGTTCAAATTGATCAAAATCTCTTCATTGCGAAAGTAGATACGCCTATGAGATGAAAGCCTTTCTCAGTAGCTTTATACGTAAACATAATCATTTTTAAAACTTGTCTTGCTTCTTTACTCAGTTATTTTATATAAAGTTAGTGAATAAGTGACCTACTACTGTTATTAAACTTATATTTTACTTTTTGTAGATTACATACAATTCTATTATATTTTTCTTTGAAAATATTTGATAAAGTAGCTTATTTTTTATTTTGTGACGAGGCAATAAACTTTTCTAAACTGTTTTGTTGCTCAAATGCAGTACTCAGAAACTTCAAAAGAGGCTATGTCTCTACCACCTCTCTTTTTCCCGCCTCTGTAGCGTAGATGGTAGCGTGTCTGCCTCCCGTTCAAGAGGTTCCGAGTTTGAATCTCGATAAGGGTGAGATTTTCCAGGTGTTTTACCTTATCATTTGAGCATCATCTCAGCCATTTCATTTATCGTGCGACATGACATTAGAGGACGCAAATCTTAAAATAAATAAATAAATAAACAAGTTAAAGAAAGAAAGAAAGAAAGAAAGAAAGAAAGAAAGAAAGAAAGAAAGAAAGAAAGAAAGAAAGAAAGAAAGAAAGAAAGAAAGAAAGAAAGAAAGAAAGAAAGAAAGAAAGAAAGAAAGAAAGAAAGAAAGAAAGAAAGAAGAAAGAAAAGAAAGAAAGAAAGAAAGAAAGAAAGAAAGAAAGAAAGAAAGAAAGAAAGAAAGAAAGAAAGAAAGAAAGAAAGAAAGAAAGAAAGAAAGAAAGAAAGAAAGAAAAGAAAGAAAGAAAGAAAGAAAGAAAGAAAGAAAGAAAGAAAGAAAGAAAGAAAGAAAGAAAGAAAGAAAGAAAGAAAGAAAGAAAGAAAGAAAGAAAGAAAGAAAGAAAGAAAGAAAGAAAGAAAGAAAGAAAGAAAGAAAGAAGAAAGAAAGAAAGAAAGAAAGAAAGAAAGAAAGAAAGAAAGAAGAAAGAAAGAAAGAAAAAACTTCCCTTTCGTTTTAATCGCGTTTGATCTTACAATAATTTCTTTTCAATTTAATCAAACGGAGATATTATTAAGGCCAATGGAAAAGGTGCCGTTTGTAAATTTGGAAAGCTGGCCGAATAAACTACCTAATCTAAGTGATGTGATTCAAATGAATTTCTCTACTCTTGTAAAATAGTCCTCTGAGCTGAAGGGTTAAATTGCCAGCCCCTGCTTCCCGACGTCGTGGGTTCAAACCCACCGAAGGGCGATGGATGCTTTTGGCTACTTAGCGTAGCTTCCTTAGAAATGTAACTAAATCGGTGGTCCTAAATCGTAGATTTACGGAACGCAAAAGAATCTCAAGCCAGGGAAAAAGGAATTTGAGCATAAACTATCTTTCACGTCCAATATAGAATGGAATGCTGAGAGCCAGAGTAGTTAAGAGCGTCCATAAATAGTGAAACATTTCAATTTCTTTACTCTTGTCAAAAAATTCTTACAAAGAAATGTCTGTTTTCATGCTGTGGAAGGGAAATATTTGAAGAGCTCATCTTAATGTTATGGCTTTGACATTTCGTTCTCTTTACACAACCAAGATATAAAAAAAAATGAATATCGGCTTTCCATTTGTAAAAGGTGTGGGTATTGGAAGCTTCAGGCAAATAATAAGGAATTTTTCCGAATGGTTCACTCAATTCAATGAGCTATACATTTTTTTCTGAAGTTAAGATCTTGTCAAATTCTTAGGATTTACCAATTATGCAAAAGTAATGCAGGATGAAGATGACCTCTAAGGAAATAACCAGAAAATTCAAGAAATATATTTCATTTCTCGTAAAAACACATAAAATATATGGTATTTCAATCAAAATGGTTACAGCCAATATTGCGAAAAATAAAAATTTGGAAAAGATATTCGAAGTAAAGGGTAGTCGGTTGGATTCCCTTGGAAACCTACTTGTCGCATCTTTTGAAGAGGTATTTAATCAACTTTTCGTTTTTGAACTATGGTGTTCATACAGTCACAGTTACGCTTTCTTTCAGGGTTTTCCCTTATCCTGGTAACTCTGAGCTCTATGGACCCTGGACTCATTTGAGTATCATTTCAAACATTTGAATCATAGTTTGATATTAGTTACGTTAGGGGACATTAAATTAAAAAAATAAAAATGCCATTGCAGACACATCTACACACATATGTTTTTTTTCCCCCTGAAATTGGCCTTTCTTTTAAAATTTAAGGGATCCAAAACAATCTTTCCGGTAAAATCTCAATATTTTAATATTCTATTTTATTTGCTTTTTCAGGTTATTTCTGTGTTTAAATGGTGTAGAATGTAATAAACCTTACATTGGGAATCATTGCATGACCATGCCTAAGATTTATTGTTTTTGAAGAAGTGTGTTCCATGAGACCTCGAGGCATGGTGCAGTCGCTGAAAGACATTTATTTATTTTTCGGTTGCCGGCGCTAAGGTGGAGATATCCATCTGCAAGTGGCAGAATTATGTTTCCTGTAATCAACACCAAGTTAGGACGACTGCTTGCTCGGCAATTAGAACCGCGATGAGAACGTCATGCCGGATGCGCCAGTTTACGACTTCTGGCTTTACATTTGTAATCAAACGTTCTGTGTAACGAGCTCTACTACTGGAGGTTTTCAAGTGTCATAAACACCTCACCAGTCGTCAACATTCCCTCCATAGGTCAGTCTTCAGTATTCATGAAACTGCTCTGTTAAGAATACCTATGCCTGAAAATTCAGGACATTTCCTAGCTACTTTTGAAATACAGTTTCGGTTACCTATATTGAATCCTCTACTAGCTCTCTATTTTTAATTTATTGACTGTATATATGTGGGAAAGTTTACTGCAGTTTCTCTTTATCCACTCTGAGGAAATATTACCTACATTAGATACGAAAGCTTCAATATAAGTAAGTACCTATGTAGCTGATTTACGGTTTTCCAAACCCTGCTGGTTCGTAGAATTAAAAGTCCAAGTTGCAGAAATTCAAATATTCTTTTTATTTCTGTAGAAACACACTTTGGTTAACCCTTACAGCAGTAGAATTGCGTAACATACACAAATACAATCTGCAAGGTCGCTAACCACAAACGAAGAGTTCACTTTCAAAACAGAGCTGTACGCACACTCTCTCATTACGACTCTGACTGGCGAAAGCGGCTCCTTTTTATACCTCCATTGATATTTCTAGACATTTCTGGAATACCCTGTAACAAACAAGAAATCGAAACTTCCAGTCAGCTATCTGTCTCTTTATCTTCCGTAGGGGAGGGGATCCATCCCCTTCAGCTGCCGTGGTGCTGGCGCTGTGGACCCTTAGCACTCGTGGTACCTGACGTTACTAGAGGAACCTCGGGCCGAACTGCCGAGATCCTCACGTAGGGGAGTTGTTCGGATTGGGTTTTACTCGAGGGGGCAGTGTGTTCCCGCCACCCACGGGGAATTGGGTACCTCCGGCCAGGCTAAGGCCGCACGCAGGGGGTAGAGGGTTGCCTCATAAGTCCCGGGTACTAGCCTGCAGAGCTAGTAGAGGGTGTGCTATATCACCTACGGCCCCACCGAGGTTCTCGGTAGTCTTCCCTGCGGGGTTGACGCGCGTAAGTGGCGTAACCACTTCCATCCCATCTTGACGTTGTGCTCAGCGGGGGGCGGGGCTTTTTAAGAAATCAGATATTGCCCTATGGAAAGAGCCCCGGAGTTATCCATCGCTCCCGGGTAGAAGGAGGCCCGGGTCCTTGGTCCTACGGGTCCAGGACTGATGGGAGTAGAACCTCTGCGCTTAAACTGTCTCTTTATCTATTTCGGCAAGCTTTTATCTCCATGCTGCACTATCTGCCCCTTATCTCCGCACTGCACTATCTGTCCCTTTGTACGCCCGGCCGCAACAATGCTCGCGACAATATTCATATTTCATTCTCTATCTTTGATGTTGTCTACTCTTGTTAATAAAACTAAATGTTTACACATCTGTTTTAGTTACGAGGGAGATACAGGAGGCTCAAGCGGTAGTCAAATCTTCACCTGTAGGTATACAGTACGGATGTGATTGAGCACAGAGGTCCAAGCTAGTCTATTTACCTATGCCTCCAAGTGGAGCATCTCCCATCTCCGGGAGGAAGGATGAGACAAGAGACACAGGGCGGCCTTTCCAAGGAACCACGACACTGCACAGTGCAGGGTCCCTACACTTTACCCGATGGAAATTCCCCGTCAGGCCAGTAAACCAGCATCCCATCCTACTGTGGTCCGAAAACGGTCGCTTAGAACGGGTTCGGAGATCGGAGATCGCCCTACTGGAGGGCGAAGTTTTACCAAGAGCAGCATATCATCCTGCCATGCAACGCCGAGACACCCGCCGACACTTATACTCTGCAAGAGATCACCAGATGGCAGATGGAAAATGATAATGGAGATCAAATTCGGGGGATGTAATTAACCTACCTAGCATTCGCCCGAAACCCCCTGAAAAATACCCATGGGTCAGGTAGGTCGACAAAGGGAATCGAACCCGGACGTCTCGAATGCGTGCCACAGAGCAAACCATCTGAGGCTTTCCGCTCAGTATGTGGTGGGCAGTGATGATATATGTAATGAACAATAATTGGAAAAGGCTATGATCCTACTGTTAAGAGAGCTATAAATGAAAAACAAATGCAATATAATATTTATTTTAGAAGAAGCAAACTTCAAATTAGAATAGACGTTAAACATACTGACAAATATAAACACGTAGTAAGTTAATTACAACTAATGGGAGAGATGACACAAAAATTAAAGGGTAAAGAAGTAAAAGTATCTATTCAATATCAGCTTAGAATACCACATTAAGCGATAAAATATTAAAAAGAAACCAAGCATAAATGTTATAAATGTTATAAATAAGTTATAAGAAATATTGTGGATCAGAAACATTGTTAATGAGAAGAGTACTAAAAAATATTACTTTTGGAAATTAAAATGGTTTATTATATAATGTCAGCGTTTTCTACAACAGGAGAGCTAAGAATAGTTATTTATGATACAAGTGGGGAAAATGAGAATTTTATTGTGTTCGCAGGAATTGCTCCACTCGCTTTCGCTCGTTCCGCAAGCTATCCTTATCACATAATAACATTACTTTGAACACGAGTGGTAAATAGTGTTTTTAGACAGTACTGAATATTTATAGATACATTGTAGATAGGAAATAGTTTGTTTTACTATTTGTTTAACGTGCTGCGATGTTCAATTATTGCCTTGCTTAGCATGTTTGGCAACATGACGAAACATCTGACATACAGAAGGCAATGAAACCAACAAAACGAAAATAATGTAATAACACTTTAATGTATTAATATGTTAACACCTTCACAAACAACATTTTAAATTATTAACGTGTTACAAGTTTCACTAAACATACTCTTCTTTTGAAGAAATTGTGATGTTTATAGTGCAATTTGAAATACTTGTTCCTTGTGTAGAGGAAGTAGGAATTGAAGCGTTAGTTACACTATTTATTATAGGCTCATTTGAATTTAAAAGAATTTGTGATACCGTAGCCTACGATCGATAAGAATACGGCCTACCTGATTGGGCCATTAGTTGCATTGCACAAGAAAATAAAGTTGGCTACATTGGAGTGTTAATTATTTTTTTAACACTGCGTAGCAGAATTATCTTCTTTCAGCACTACTCAGAGATGTCCAAAGCCGGGCTTTTAACGTCTTCTGTCTTAAACTAAAATAATTGAACGGGAAAAGGTATGGGAAGTAAAAAAAATGACAATGTAGAAAGTACATAAAAGAACTACTAACATGTTATGGAAATCTGATGAGTAAAGAAAGATTACAAAGATTAGCATTTTAGTAGATTTCAGAGGGCAGTTTTGAAATACAGGGGAGAAATCAGTTAAGAGGACAATACTCAGAGAGGAATGTTTTTCTGTCAGAAATGTATGACTTAATTTCATATTTGGCTTTCAAAATCTGTGAATAATATTGTAAGCTCAGTGAATAATAATAATAATAATGTACAGCGGAATTTCGATTGCTACTTTATTTCACTTCGTGGTGTATTACCTCTTGGTCTTGGAAGGCGTCCGTTGGAACCATCTGGTATGATACAGGGTAAAGGTGACAAGGAGAAACCTCCAAAAGTTCGGGGCCCGCCTCGGTAGCGTAGGTGATAGCGTGTCTGCCTCACGTTGAAGAGGTCCGGAATCTCGGTTAGGGTAATCTACCTGGATACGGTTTTTTCCGGGGTTTTCCATTATCCTTAAAGACAAACGTCGGGTAACTCTAAGCTCCATGGACCCTGGACAAATTTGAGCATCATTTAACCCATTTCATTCACCGTCCGATGTGACTTAAAAATGGTTCGGAGAGAACCAGGATCAAACCCGGTCCACACCTTATCGCGGCACTACCATCCTTGGTTTTACAGAGTTGGCTAAGACTATTTGATGTGCGACGATCATGAACGTTGTGTGGCACATTTAGTGAAATAGTACACAGCTGCTGAGAAATTCAGTGTGGATGTAAACGTGGCGACGCCGTGGGAACTGCATGTTCTGGTAGATTTCAGAAACAACTGACCAGATTAGGTAAACGTGGGTGGTTTAGTCGTCTCCACTGAGAGGTTTAATGGTGGCCTGCTGGCTCCCATCATCGCAGAGGCGCCTCATCAAGTGGCCTGTCCCGACATTCGTCCTGCCTGCGTCTGGTCGCTTACAGCAGGTGAGTTGGTCCTGCGTTTTAGCACATCCATCCCTCGACATTTTGAGATGCCATATACAGTCATAATCTAAAATAAAAGGTATACCTACGTATTTATATGACTAAGAGAAACAACCTAAAAATATAAAGTATTTTGAAAATTGGAACGGTTTTTGCCACAAAAATGCATTTTTCATCATAAATATTTAACGATATCTATCTAAATTTTTGTACGTAAGTTTTTGTTTATCTCCTATGGTAATTGAAACAGAGTTTTTATTTATGAAAGCTACTCAACTGTGTGGTTCTCAGCATTCCATTCTAAGATATTGAGCGTGAAAGATCAGGCTTGAGGTTCTACGTGCCATAAATCTGCAACACGGAATCATTTGCTTTACTTTCCTTTCGAAGGAAGCCATACGAAGGATTTTTACCATCCAAAAAACTCATAAACCTACGCGGGATTTAAACCCGTGACATCGGACTCAGCTAGTATGATGTTAGTGCTAGACCACGTCGCCAATGTTGTGCCATTACAGTACACAGGTAAAAAAATCAGAATGAGCAAAGCTATGAAGAAAATTTAAGGAATTCATTTTAAATAACAATAACTAAGTTTATTTTGATCAACCTCGTTACAGCCATTTTTGAGTAGATAAAAGTAATTGAAGATTTTTATGTAAAGCGTCGTTAAGGGAAAATGTTTGTATGTTTTTTCTTTTCGTCTCCGACAAGAATTTAAATACTATTTACCTTACTTTACATGTTTAAGTTATACTGTCCACGACCATAAACACGCACACACAGAATAACATGGCTTTTTAATTTCAAGAATTTATTTTGTATTCAGGGACTTCACAACGTGCATTTCCGTTAAAATCTCGATATCAAGGTATTCCATACATTGCAATACCTGCTCGGTCTCTTTATATAAAGTTGAAATGATCACATATAAAAATAAATGACACTACATGTAGCAGAAGCCTTTAGAGCATATTTTTATAAATTATTAAAAAATGGACCAAAGTCGTGAAACACTCACAACTAAAACCTGATGGTTACACTAAATAGCATAGGAATTCTTAAGCAGTTGGCTTCAAGTGCACTCAAAAATATAATGACCGCAAAATAAGAGTCCAAGAGTTGCATGGAGCTGAAAGCTGTTCAACAAATACCAAAACATGCTACGGGGAATGGGGGAGAGGTTGTCTGCTACCACCCTGCCTATATTCCACTTCTAGTTCAAGCTTATTTCCTACCATAATGACTTTAATGCTTAGACATTCCTATACCTGGTAATAACAGCCGAAACGTTAATGTAGGCAAATGCATCTAATCTCTACTCGTAATCCAAGAGAAACGTAGAAAATGAGCTTATCTCTTGGTAAATTTTAAGCAGCATGTTAATGATTAGTATTATAATTCCACTGTCCATTATTTGCTTGTATTTCACAAACACTTAGTGAAAATGAAATTATTTTGGAAATTAATCATTTCTTCCACACTTGCCGTGTGTAGGCTATATAGCCAGACTGAAACATTCAATGTCATAGTCGGGATTTGAACCACGGATCTTGGGTCTCCGTCCGGTTGTTCTTAACCATTGAGCTACTATGGCCAACGTGCTGACATGACATTAAATTCTCCAACTGACTCTGTTTTTCCCGGTAAACCACTAGGAGTTCTCATAAATACATGAGACAACTACCTTAATGGCGACTTACTATGCTGTAAGTACTTTAAGGCCCGTGCTTCATAGTTAAACCACTATTTTTTAGGTAGATTGATGGTAGATTGATCATTTCTTCTACCCTAACTGTGTGCAGGCTTAGGTTTGGATGAATAGAGTCAGACTGAAAAAAGAATTATTTAAATGAATATTAATTGAAATATTAATGAAATTATTTTAGAAATGCGTTGCTTTACTTGTCTTTAAGTCTTGAATGTACAAACTCAGCGGTTCCTTTAAAGTCGTACTTATTCAATATTATTTTTTATGTATTGTCTTTATTATTTTATCCATTTATACCCCACCTTTAACTTCAATGGTCATATTAGCGGCCGTTCTCCTTTGGAACATACTGAAGGTGTTAACTCGTATTCTTTGGGGTTTCA
Organism: Mantis religiosa; assembly: GCA_030765055.1. Classification (NCBI taxonomy): domain Eukaryota; kingdom Metazoa; phylum Arthropoda; class Insecta; order Mantodea; family Mantidae; genus Mantis; species Mantis religiosa. The sequence continues at coordinate 151,176,562 of CM060953.1, forward strand.
TCATTACATGACGCACACATTCGCACTCTCATTCATACTTCCAGACTCTGGGGAAGATGAGGAATTATCTTGGTAGAAGGAAAATCCCCATCCCCACCGCCGGGAATCGAATCTGGGACCCCCAGCACAGCTGGCAGGTGCTCTACCGACTGAGCTACGGGGCCAGCCTTAATCATTCTTCTGCATAGCTGAAGAAACAAACAAAAGCAATCACTCAGGTATTTAATGTTCTTATCATCCCAAATAACACACAGCATTATTCTCGTTTTAACATACACGTAATATTTTTTCTCCGAAATGCGGTGTACTGTTCTTTCTTTTTCCATTAATTTGGGAGCTTTTTCCCCTTTTGGACCGTTATAAAGTAGAAGTACCCCTAGTGGCAGATTAAAAAATATATATATATGGTTGTTGCCCACAGAATTCTTTACCTCATATTTCAAATAATAAGTATTTCTCCCAAAATTTTGAGAGAGACTTCACCAGAAATACATGTTTTGAGGACGCTGAACCCCAGAAAGCAATTTGAAAAAAAAATGCCCCATGCCTGTGAAGACATGAAGTCAAAAATGAAAAATATAGCTGAAAAATGGTTTAAGTTCTCCCACTTCCAAGTACATAACAAGAAGATTTTCAAGAACGTTTCATTTTGAATAGCGTTATGTTTTTTTTTTTTTTTTTTTTTTTTTTTTTTTAATTTACGTCCTCCAACGTTAAGTCATATCCGACGGTGAATGAATTGGGTGAAATGATGCTCAAATGTGCCCAGTGTCCAGGAGCTTAGAGTTACCCGACATTCATCTTGAAGGATAAGGGAAAACACTTGAAAAAACCTTATCCAGGTAACTCACCCTGACCGAGATTCGAACTCGGGACCTCTTGAACGTGAGGCATACATGCTAGCTACCATCTACGCTACCGAGGCGGGCAATAACGTTATGAATGAAAAACTTACTCAAGGAACCGACTGCATGTAATAATGAATTTAAGGGTTTATTTTTTCTATAACATTTGCAACAACTTTTAAAATATTCACAAATATATTATTAGATGTTACAGAGGCGGGATCCAACTACAGCTTTGCCTTTATCATTATAAACGTCTAAATTAAATATTTAAATACACTCGCGTAGGTCCTTGCAAACAGCACGTGATATCTTAAAACGTAATTGCTTACCAATCTCAATTTTTATTTATTTCTATATTTTATAATAATTTTTATGAATTATTTTCGTGATTTTGAAATACTTCCAACTGTGTTAAGATTCTATTAACATTTTACATTCGGAGAAGGTCCATGAAGAGAACAAAGAGCTAAATAGTATTTTGATATCTAGTTCAGTTTTTTATTTAGGGTTTTAAAAATGTATAATATGACTAATTTTTGGAAAATTTAAAATGTTACATACTTTATCTTTTCCAGGAAAAATAATTAAATGCTACACGAAATTTATATTTGATTGTAATAACTATATTCCAGAAATAATCACAAAATTTGAACATTTATATACTTGAAATGTTTGTAATGTTCAGCATTTCTCATGAAACTCAGTTTTTAAAATAATTTTCTTGCAATTTTAAATAGGTGGACCATGAAAAGCTGGTATGGGTTCTACAAAAATGGGGCACATTGCGACTTATATAGTATATGAAGTGGGTAGATTTTAAACACGAGAAAGAAGGGAATGGAAGTATAATTATAGCAAGGAAATCGTGAAATATGGTAACACTCGCTACCGACCAGGAAAAAGCCACCAAAAAACCAATGACAGAGCGGGCGGTCAATGGTAATGAAACCTGAGATCTCCCACAGGATACCACATAGCCATCTCGTTCTGTGTTACAAATGAACTTTTTGTTATAATTACGCTGAAGAAATTTGATGAAAGTTTCAGGCTAAACTACTTGAAATATTTAGAATTTATTTCAGTAAAGAATATTCTAAAAGGAAACAGTAAATCTACGAAGAAAATCTGCTAAATGTATCGCAGGAAAGCATTTAAATGATAATATCGAAACGTCATTCTCTTATGAATATATCTACAATTTTGTAATTGCAGCCAAGGTTAGATGAGAAACACTCACGGCTGACATCTGTGGTGTTGAACACGTACTAAATATAATGTTTTGCCGCTCCTAACCGCAAACCTGCGAGGACCCCACAAAGAAAATTACGGTGCAATCAAATCTGACACGCTGACACGGAGTACCAACATAAAAACTTTATAATTATTCCACATTTCCTATGTTTGTGATTGGAGAAATGACCGTTATTTGAGGCGCTCGCTTGCTCGCTCGCCTCTTTTGTTTTTTAACTTAATTATCCCAGGAGTCGCTCCTCTTTTGTCATGCCTTCACATCTTTATAATGCCGTAATTACCCTAATCAAGGTAATTGTTGTCCTGCGAAATGTGTAATTCTTGTTTTCCCCTTTCATCTGTCTAATTATGATTCACGATGGTGAATTAGCATTTTATTTCGTCGCCAGTTTTTATACTCGCCTGTCGTGACAATGAGGGTTGAGACTTAGATATACGTGACAGAGGTTGCTATGGGAACAGAAACAAGTGTTCAGGGTGCGCATTACAAGGGCTTCTTGCATCTAAACTTTGGAGAGGGGTTTGCATCGCAATGAATAAACTATTAGGGAGTGACTACTGTCACAAAAGCGAACAATATTTCTTTTTAAGTTTAACGCCTTGATCATTTGGACAAAATGATCAAACGAGCCCGGTCTGAAGAATTATCTGTCCATCTTTACAGGAAATTGGGAGCCATGGAAACAATTTTATGCTTCTTCTCTATGTTCTGGCCAAATTTCTTTCCTTCTCGGGATAAGTTTTAGTGATATATTTCCCTTTCCCAATAGCTTATTTTAAAATAGTTTATTTAGGTACTTATTTTTCCTCTAATCATTTTTGTGGTTTCAGGATTTATTTCCACATTTCAAATGTTTTCAGTCATTTCTAACTTTTTCTTCTGCTTATCTGTGATTTATTAAGGGGGCATTCTATTTATTAAGAGTAACGGATATTAAGATTTCATCAAAAATACACGCCTTGAGATTCCCTATGCGTGTGCATGTGTTTATTTATTTGGCATATATTTAGCAGAAATAGAATTCGGTGAGTAACACCTGAAACACAGATGAAAATGGGATTTAATCTGAAGGAAAGAAAATTTTCAATCAGGGTTAATCTATTCATGTAGTTTGTCATTAACATTTCAGCTGTTGCGACCTCAGAAACACATTTTTCAGACAGTTGAAATCACTATCTGTAAAGTTATCAGGTAACATACAAAGAAAAAGAATACAATTTTATTATTTAGCACTTAATTTATCCAAAATTCAACAAGTTAAACTAAAAAGACATACTGTTTTTCTACTTAAAGTTAACCGTTAAACAGTTTCATAAAAGTTACGTTGTATGTGCAAATTAGGTATAGGAGATTGAGGTACAGTTAAATGTTTCAAGAAATGGGTAATTCCATTCTTTCCATAGCCACAAGAAAGCAAGAAAGTGTCATTAGCACTTCAAAAAGTATAAAGCATTTGAAGGTTCAAAACAATACCGAATATATCGGAAATGTTTAATGCTACAAGAAATGTGTTTAACATAAACCTCGTGTTTTACGAGTTTTAGAAAATCTTCTATGGCAAGTCTCGTATGTTTTACCGGTTACACAAGGCATTTAAAGATTATTTATGAACGAAGGGAATGCCACGTTTGTACTTATAGAAAATTCAAGACGTATATTTTATCAGCTACGCAAATATATATTTAAATCAAAACTGTAAGGCATTTTTTAGCTCAAAACTTACGAATACTTTTCTATGTAAAGGATTGTTTGAGTTGAGGCGATTTTATTGGAAATCTTCTGCATAGTATAGGTAAGTGGAAAGAGAGTGATATCAAAAAGCGTCACGGTTTCTGCTGTTTTACTGTATGGTCCTAACACTAACGGTTCAGAAGTTGGATGGACATGCAGTCAGGCACTCTGCGGTATTCGGGGGCAACATTCCGCAGTTGGTGTCACTGCAGACAGAAATTAAAAGAGCCATAAATCTGAGTTTTGTCACAGCGGCAGTAAAAAGAGAAGGCCGCCTGTCTTTATTTCTGTTAGCGGCCACGAAATTTGCATACTGAATTGTAGTTGACGCCCCAACCTGGCTTGTGATTACCTCTAATTGCGTCAATTATCCTACATCCGCTTATTTTATTACACGCCGGTACCAGGTCGATATGTGCCCACATGCCAGCTTCTGAAAACTACTCACATCGAGAAATGTCCCTCCATACACACTCAAGTCATCAGCAGAAATGTTATCAATTTGGAACTGTCACAGTGCCACCGCCTCTTAGTGATATAATAATCATTTTTACATTAGCACAACTGCTTGAAAAACAGAAAGAGTATAATCTTCCACTTCATGTAGCCTTCATAGATTATGTCGAAGCATTTGACAAAATAAAGCGTGAGAAATAATGAAGGATAGAAGTGTTCCTAACGAAGTAATAAGTGCAATACAAATTCTATATTTGGGAACAAAGATAAAATTAAAAAGTGTAAGTATACTTTCAGAAGAAGACATCGAAATACATCAAGGCATTTGACAAGAGTGTCCACTTTCACCCACATTATTTAAAACCTATTTATTTAGACTATGTCACTCGTAAATGGCAAACTACTTTATGTGTAAGTTTTAAAATGAATACTATAAACATGGAAAGTTTAGCTTTTGTGGACGACCAAGCAGTTATAGCATCTACGGAAGGCAATCTGCAAAGAGCTATTTATAATTTAAGTATACATAGTGGCAACTGAATGTAATTTGAAAATTACACCTAAAACATAATGGCATTTTTTGGAAAAGACCCTGTTAGAGTTAAAATTGTGATTGATTATGTACACACAGTACAAGTTGTGGATTTTAAGTATTTAGGAGTTTTCGTTGGCAATAATAAAACAAAATACATAATTGTAAAACTTAATTTATTTCAACATATATGTGAAATAATTACAATAACTGTATCAAAGAAAGTTCGCAAAGAAACCCTATTGCAATTTTATAAAATTTGACAGAGCGTGTCTGAATGTTAGACTCTAAATATATCTACTTTAAGACAACTTGCGGAAATGAAATTACTGAGGTTTGTTGCAGGTTATACTTTAATGGACCAACAGAAGAGTGTAGATATTCGAGTACAATTGGCAGTGCTAACAGACAAAATAGCAGATTACAGGAAAAGATGGTAGTATAACCAAGTCTGCAGAATGGAACATAATAGGATTCCCCAAAGAGCATCATGTCACAGGCCAAGTGGACAACGAAGTCGAGGAAGAACTGCCAGAAGATGGATAAAACAATTTTAGTTTGGAGTAGGAACAGATCATTCATCTCTGAACCTTGTTTGTATGATGATGAATAATCAGATACAAACCGAGGTCTTTTGGTCCATTCACCAGTTTTAAGTTTACTAGGAATGAGGGTTATAACTCGACGTTATACGACAACTATAGACAACTAAGAGAGAGACCTCGCATATCTATTGTGGCTAATACCCCAAGAGGAGGGGATGAAGTGAAGTAACCACAGGAGGCCACAGAGTTGCAGTAGGCAGGTCGTAGAGACGTGCAGAATTCCCTAACCAGTGCTGAGAGTTCTTCATCGCGGTGCAATGAGCGCCGAACATAGAACAATGTACAAATATTTGTACACGGAAATGTTTGTAGGCATCTATTCCTTGGCTTGCCTTTTGGGGTTATAATTCGATACCAATTTTGGTATGCGATGATTGTCCATTCTTTCCACATGCTCTATCCAGTTGATTCTATATTCATTTACCTTCTCTATTAAATTGAATATACAAAGTTCTGTTCTTACGTCAGCACTCTCTTTCTATCCAATAGTGTGTAACTTGCAACACACCTTAGGAATCTCATTTCTGCAGCTTCTATTTGTTATGAAATGTCCACCATTCTGAGCCATATAAGACCACGGGCACTGCCATTACTTCGTAAAATTTTAGCTTTCTTTAATTTCTATTGGTCTTAGACATCTTTTTATAGTACCGTAAATGCTGTTAAATCTATTAATCTTATTATTTATATCTTCACTTTTAAAATATAAGACATTGCAGCCTAAATAGTTAACATTTTTTAACTGTTCTATCACCTTATCTTCCAATATTATTTTGCCTTAATTGTTTGCATTCCCCGAAAAGCTGAAAGTTTTATTTTTGCTATGGAGATATTGCACACTCTGTGCATAAATTATTTAATAGATATATGCCGTTTTGTAGATTGTTTTCCGAGATACATATTAGAACTTGGTCATCTGCATATAAAATAGTTTCTAAAACCCTATCCTGGCACGTAAACGAGAACAGCATTTACACTGCCCACTTGTCTTAATGTTCTGGACCATAGCATAGTGGACAGAGCGTTGTGCTTTGGTTCCCTGCGACGGAATGTACCCAGGATCCATCCCATAGGACCGGTGCCCACTATCATGAGAAAACAGGGGAGCTACGCTAGGTAGTGGTCTAGAAAGCCAATTTTCCGACTGGGGGCGCCGATATCGGTTGGATGATAGCCCACCTCTGCCTTGCATATGTTGAACGTGAGGCCGGCAGTCGGGTTGGCAGGCTCTGATTTACTAACGGGATGTTATACCATGGGTTACATTACATGTCTTAATATTGATGTGAACACTAAGAGTTTATACTTACTTTTCAAACCCTGGTAAAAAGTAGTAAATGAAAATGAGAGATCAGTTATGACTATGAGTAAAGAACAGCAGTGCTAAGTTGGCAACACTGAACAAAAACGCAATGCAATTGTTAATAAACGATCGCGTAATGTTAATGTGGAGTACCTGTCCTTTCCGGAGACATGAAACTGGAAAGACACCCTCGGACAACACACATGCATGAAATATCGGTTTGCGTGGAAATGCCAGTCAGGCTCTGTTGTTTGAGAGTCAGTTTGTGAATGAATGACTGTACTTCAATTTGCATGCCGGTGGCCACAGTTCCCGAAACCGCTGCCCGTGGTTGGATTCCTCCGGTTGTTCAAGGTCGTGCGTCTTTACCAGCAAGGGCGTGAAATTGTGGTCGCGTCTAGACGGTAGGTAGGTGTAGTCACCACATCTTTCTGTTAATTTCACTTTCTCTACCTGTAGAAGGTGTCAGTAGCAGTACATTCTGTTCGCATTTAAAACTTTTAAAAAATTATCTTCCGTTTTTTATGCTCATATACCAGTAGCTGGCGTATAGGAACTGCGATGCATCTGCCAATAAATTACTTATATAGAAGAGACTGTTAAAATAATTTGTATTGTCCCATCAAGAATTTATTGTCAAGCTTGGTATTTTAATGTTCACATCAATTTTCATCTTAGATTCTTTACTTTTTTCCTAAGAGAAGTATTAGGAACTAGGGATGGCTTATAGCTCGATTCATTAGTTATTTTACATATATAGAAACTGTGTAAACATACACAAAAACAAAAACAAAAATGGTTAATAACCTCAAATTTCTCCATGTTGCTATTCTTTGTATACTTTCTAAGGTAAATAATTACAAACGCCTATATATTAGGACCCTAACCAAAATAAATGTCAACAGTTTCTAATATTTTCCGTTTAAACTAAAGGAGCGTATTTTGGAAGTCACTTTTTTAATGAACTTTTCAAATGAACATTCAGAGTTCCTGAGTTCTGCAAAAAGACTTAGATATTTTATAAAGGAGAATAATAGGAGCACTGTTTCCATATTTACAGTACCAATTGAAAATTTAGGTACAAATGAACATAAATAAAACAAATAACTAACAGTATTTGTTTTACTAAACAAGAATGCTATTTTCCAAACGTATGTAATTTTGATATTCCTAAACGGTTATGATACACTGAACATTTTAGTTAACTGAATTACTTCAGAACAGCAAGAAAATGAAAACGAGCCCAGCTTCCTGGAACATATTGATCAAATCGTGGGATCATTAACCTCTTCTCTGGTGCACAAAAGGCCACGCCGTGGCTCAGTGGTTAGACCGCTTGGCTCTCACCAAGGCGTCCCGGGTTCGATTCCAGGCGACCGCAAAGTGAGATTTGTGGTGGACAACACGGCGCTGGGGCGCGTTTTCTCCGGGACCTCCGGTTTCCCCCGCCATCGCATTCTACCGGTGCTCCATCTTCATCTCATGTATCATCAGTGTCATCGCCTGCGGTGCCGTATGTAGTAAAAGTGGGCGTTAAACACTACACATTTTAGTGCACAAATGAAACTGCCTCTTGCGTATTCCTCGAAATTTTCTCATCATTTATAATATTTCTATTATTTGTGCGATCTCCGTCATCATACCACTCTTTTCCAAAACGATTTTCCAGCAAACTTTTTAACAATTTTGTTTCTCCCTTTTCACTGTTACACTTAGTTTTTTAATTCTTTTAAGTCTTAAAGGGATGAAAATTGGAATTGTAAATAAAGGTATATTTTGATATGGTATTAGAATATCTTACTATTTTTGCCAGGTTTCTAAAATAAAGTGCATCTAGGTTTGTCAAAATTATACCTATTCCATTCCTTAATAGCAATGTTCAGCGCATGCAATGGTCCATTTGAAAAACTAATTATTAAGAAAATATAAGCCTCCCCAGTTAGGGACTGAAAGCCCCTTGAACTTTGCTACGTTGCAATAAATAACCAAGTGCATCCTCTAATACGCACATTCAAGAAACGGGAACGAAACTGGAGGCATAAATAGAATTAACGCGTTTAAACCTCTAAGTCTTAATATTTTTGTAAATCTTTTACAAGACTGGCTGTGCTTAAAAAGAGTGTTCATACACACTCATTGATCTGAAGGTGGTATTTGTCACTTGTGCATCATAATGCAAGATGTTAGGTCTGAAACATATCTGGTAACAGGTGTTTCTGACTCGATGCCACTAAACGTTTTCATTACGACGTTTTCACACTCAATTTCTGGCGGAGTAAGGAGCGTCACGCTTGAACCTGGCGTGTTACACGAGACTTGACTTGTCAGGGGGACCGATCACCTGACGGCGCGGGCGGCAGTGGAAAAAGAAGTTCCCTTAAAATTCATTATTTCTCCCTTCAGTTATTATCACAGTTTAAATGGCTTTCAGTCACAGCCTTTAGGTGCACGGGAAGAAGAGAAATACAAGGGAGAATGCAAGGAACAGAAGAAAATAATTTAAGGGAGGTAATAAAATGTACAGCTAGGTGCAAAAAATATTATCTAAGTAGCAGAGCGGTAGTCATTTGTCCTATTTTTCTTCGCTTTTTCTTTTAAAAAAAGCTGGCACTGATATTTGTACGATCTGTATTTTTGCACGCAATTTTAGTATAAATGAATCAAGACAGAAAGTGCAGCACAGTGCATTTTAGAGCCAATTCACAGAAAATCAAACCAAAGCCATAAATTTCCAGAGAGCACGTTTCTGCATTCTTGTAAAACTATGTCTCAAATATTGACTTTAACAGTATTGTTACACTTTTGGCTTCAGCGAGCGATGTTATTCTACGTGGGGATAATAGTCTGATGTCCCTTATTGGCTAAAATTTGATACGAATCGATTCCTAATGGATGAAATAGGGGTAGCAACTAACGCTACTCAAGCCAATGAGGGGTGCAGATGCTATTTTGCGTCCACGGCAAGGACCGTTTACTTTCAGAGTTAACTTTTCATACAGGATGTTCATTTGAAAGCTTCCCAGTTTAAATATATTCAAGTTATTTAGTAAAAAGCGCTTCATTGAGACGGAAATTAAAAAACATAACTAACTGCATTTTGTGTCATCTTGTCATTCCAGCTTATTGTCTACTGCAGACTAAAGAACCTAATTTGGAATGACTAATTCAAAGGTTTGGAAGTAGTATTCACTAACGTGAATTAAACAATGGAGCACATTATGAACGTTTTATTTAGTAAACTACAGCAATAAATCCCAAAATACATCCAGAATTACTAAATTCGAATCCACTTGGCTGAAATATTCTCTCATGTAATGATCATAAATATCTATAAGGAAAGAAAATAAGTTAAATTATTCGTATTTAGAGAGGTTTCTTGAAAGTAATATGGGGTTTGTTGCTTAAGAAAATATTGAAAATTTAATCACAATATTCTTTACCTATTTTTTGTAATTCTTATAAATATTTTACTACTATTTTTTTATATTACTATACCTTTATATGACGTTCGAGTGTTGTAAAATAAATATGTCTTAAACAAATATTTAAATACACTTTTGCGTTGCTTTTATGTCTGTAACAAACAGTAAAGAATTTAATGTTTCGAAATGAAATTTGTATGAGTTATGTGAACGTGGTGATCACTAATTCTATTGCTGAAAACTGCTTGTAGTTTCTACGTAAAGATAATAATTAGATAAAATTATAATAAATTAGATTTAAATAATTAGATAAAATAAAAACTATTAAAATGCAAATAAAATATCTAAAACTAAATCAATTAACAGAAATTTAAAATGATTAAAAAACGCATACAGTTTAAGCCAAATTTGTTTGAAAGTTTTGTACCTTTTTCTATATATGCTTTATCATTTCTTTCGCCATGCTAGAACACTGAAACTAGTTTTCTTCTCTAAAAGATAGTCTTGTTTTAAATTCGTTTGTACAATCAAAAATTGTAATTAATCTATTATCATAAAATTTGTATAATCATATTCTACTCTGATTATTAAAAAAAACTGCAAACTACTTCAGGAAATTGAATAGACAGAAATGAGCATTAGCTATAAGTTTCCATTCACAAAAGTTATTTTATTTGCATAAAAGTTATAGAAGACTTCCAATATAATTACATTAAATATATTTATGCATTTTAAACTGGGTAATTACTTGTGTATTTGAATCGTCGTTTTCATCATATAGAATGTTTAGGGTAGTCCACTCAGCAGCAGGGGTCAAAAACTGTAATTCAATTGTTTCAAACAAATAATAATTAAAAGAGAAAAGATAGCTCTCTGAACATCGCGCCCCCTGCACATACTTTCATGACAAAGAAGTACAATATTGAATTTTGTGTAGACAGTGGGTGAAGCCCCTGATGTTTGTGTGACTAATAAGTCCTAAGAGGTGTGTCGTTAACCATTTCTAAAATATTCCTTGTTACTGGTTTGAATTTTCAAAAACAAGTCTTTTTAGCTGACAATTCGCTGTATGTTGTTTGTTTGTAATCATGCTTGCCATAATGATGGATTTTATTACCGTTTAAGTCTTTTGTTGTGCCCCGCAACGAAATACACAATAGCCTTGCTAACGTTTACCATTAACCAGATGGAAGAATAAGCTTTTGTAATTTTAGCTTTTAGAAGAGTGGATAGCAAAAGCAATATGAATGTAATAATACAATTTTTCTTCTTTTTGGGCTAATATGGCCTAAACAAATGGAAAACTTAACAAACTGATGAATTTCAAGTAAAACAGGATTTCTGTTATTATTTTGTTCTGGTATGAGTGTCCAAGCCACTGCGCACCGTCGCTGGTATCGATCGAGCCGCCGAGTCGGGTAGTGGGAGGGGAGTAGTGGCAACAGTTTGATTGAGACATATTGGTGAGGTTCCGGCCAGGGTTGCCTCAACTTAACAGGCGACATCTATAAAGCGCATTAATTACATTGCGTGTGAGGGAAATCAAGATACTACCAGAGTCAATCGGCCGGCTGTATTACCGACACGATAGCCATATTGAGGGCAGTGTTAACGGTCTGCACTAATTAGGCAACATGTACCTAACATTATTTATATAGCTTCATGAATATCATTAATAAACTAAAATAAAACCATGTATACCAAATCAAATGTCAACATTGATGAACACAAGTATTGAAAATCGTAATTAATCCGTTGAAAGTCACTGATGAAGTCACTAAAATAATGTTACTACTGCGAAATAACATCATTCACTCATTCAGGTAACCACGCATAACAGTGATTGGTTTTCGAGTCCCATGACTACGTCATATCTCGCATAAGGTTGGGCAACACTGCTACAATCTGTCTCTAATTAGAACGATCCTCTTGTAAATATATGGGAGCGAAAGAGTGAGACAAACCTACTTTAACGGAACGCTCTTTATGCTGATGTTTGTTGGTCGAAAATTCGTGGATGCTTTTAGAGTTCGTTCTAGCTTAAGACAGATTATAATACGCACCTAATACCAGATTTCACCAACAGATGTTAAAATTGACGTTAACAAATGTAACGTAACAATTGTAACTGCGCTAACACTACTGTTAAATTTCTTGCATTTCATCAACCTGTTTTCTTAAAATGTTAACAAACACAAGTTAACGCCAAGAAACTAGTAGATATTACAGCTATAGAAGGTTATGGATGAGTCGTATTATTTTCTGAACGTACTGCAATGCGCTTTTGTTTTCATTTTCGTCTGCAAATAGCTAAAAAAATGGCGGATAAACAAAATCTTAAACAAAAGCCGTGAAACAAATTTCTCATCGATGGAGAAAGAATTCTTAATTGAATTGGTGACGAAGTATAAGGATATCGTGGAAAATAGGAGGACGGATGCGGTAAATGTAAAAGAGAAAGAGGTCACGTGGGAAAAGAATTGGAAACGAATTTTATTCAAATGTATGTGTCATTACTAGAAACAAACACGAAACATTTTCTTCAGTATTACGTAAATTTTAAACCAGGTGCAAATAAGTACTAGTGACGAGTGACTTGAACGTTTCAAGACGGGAGATGGACAGTGTATTATCCACATAATTCATTGAATTATAAAATCGCAAAGTTATTAATACTTGAAGCAAAGGCGAGATCGGCATATTCCTTTCGATGCATGTTCTAGCTCAGTATTACGTAGATTTAAAACGAAGAGCGAAGGAGAAGTGACCAGTGACTTGAACGTTTCAAGACGGGAGGTGGACAGTGTATTATCCACATATTTCAGTGAATTATAAAATCGCAAAGTTATTAATACTTGAAGCAAAGGCGAGATCGGCATATTCCTTTCGATGCATGTTCTAGCTCAGTATTACGTAGATTTAAAACGAAGAGCGAAGGAGAAGTGACCAGTGACTTGAACGTTTCAAGACGGGAGGTGGACAGTGTATTATCCACATATTTCAGTGAATTATAAAATCGCAAAGTTATTAATACTTGAAGCAAAGGCGAGATCGGCATATTTGATGCATGTTCTAACTCAGTATTACGTACATTTAAAACGAACAGAGAAGGACAAGTGAGGAGTGATTTGAACGTTTTAAGACGGGAGGTGGACAGGTGAATTATAAAATTGCAAAGTTATTAATACTTGAAGCAAAGGCGAGATCGGCATATTCCTTCTGATGCATGTTCTAGCGTCTCTTGTACTTCCGCAGTAACTTTCATAGCAACTTTTTTGGACAGTCTATATCTCTGTAAAATATGTTCTTGGTAGCTCCTCAAAATAATTTCTGCTCATAGACCGTACTCTATTACGAATTCCATTTACACGGTCTTAAATATAGCAAATCGGCAACAACAGCTGCATTCACGCCCGCCATCTTGACTATTTACAATTGTTAAGGAGTTAGCATCAGAAATTTGACTTGTTAGTTTAACAAGAGATTTAAGACGAGTGTTAAGCTAACACTTGTTGGTGAAATGAAATTTTTGTTATAACTATTGTTAAACCCTTGTTAAGTCTTAACATTTGATAGTGAAATCGGGCACGCATTTTATTTTAACGAATGCTTCTGCCAAATAGATCACAAGGCTTAGCGTGCCGTGATTACAAAAAATATTTACATTAAAAATATATAGTAGACACATTAATGTGAGTATATCTCTGGGGATAGCGTGTCTGCCTCACATTCAAGAGGTTTCGGTTCGAACTTCGGTTAGGTGAACTACCTGGATAAGGCTTCATTCCGGGATTTTGTCAAGTCGGATAACTCTAAGCTCTATGGATCTCGGGTAGCATCATTACATCCATTTCAATCCGATACACCTCAGTTTAAGGAGGTAAAATTTTATACAAGTAAAAAATTAAAGGAATCAAAATACCAATCTTAGCATCTAGAAAGTAAGAAAAGAATTGGACGTCATCCAACATTTGGATATCAGGATTTCACTGCAATACATTTTTTGAAGTTTCCTGGACCTAAGAGACAAAATATGTTTATAATCTGGTACGCATATATGTCTGTGAGGAAATTACATCGGACAAATCACTTCGTATTTAGGTCAAACATATTCCAGAGTTGCAATATGACGATCTTTTGAAAGCAAAATGTCCTTTACATGCAAATTAACACCTTGTATTTTAGTTTCTTAAAAACAGCTCTACTGTGTCACAGTTTAAATTTTCAGCTAAGAGACTAAAGCCCTATTCATTCTTAGTAAATTCTCTAAAATGTTGCTACACAAAATTATTTTAAGTCAGATATTCTTTCCTTCAGTAAGAATTACGAAGATATTCGTAGTTACTGATTTGAACCTATTAATTTTAAGATCATGATAGTTATTATCGAATTTCGAAACCAGCATACAGTAACAAGCTTTTTAAATATTTGACTGTAGTTTCAGCCTCATGTATCTCTTTTGTAAGTAGAATAAAATGTATAATGAAGTGTTTATCTGGATTAACATGAAATTGGGAGAAAACATTTTGTAAGAGCAGTTGTGGAAGAGATCTAAAATAAGCATTGCATTGCACGAGCTTTGAAAAGATTGTTATTTAACAGTTAAATGTCGCTATACTCTTCGTCAGCAAAAGTAACGGCCAGGGATGTTTTTCCAATACTTAAACAACCATTTTCGCTTTGACCCTCGAGCACAGAAGGCGCCTGCTTCAAGTTCGCACTTGACAGAAGGTTTGAGGTTGAGCAGGAGGCTGAGGGTGGTCCTCTCATCACTCTCTCGGCCTGACCGGTACACACCACTGTCAACAGCTGGATGAACATTTGAACAACCCACTTCTTTGTGTAGTCGACTTCCGTCTTGAGGGTGTCCCAGGTCGATGCCCTTTGACATGCACTACTTGAACACCACGTAAATTCCATTTAATCAAGAGCAACTGTTTATGCAATTATTTACTAGGTTTCTTTTTTCATTTATTCATTAAAATAATTGGGTATAATTAATGCTGAACCAATCAAATAAACCCAAATAACGCTGAAAGTAACAGTTTAATGTGGTTGTTGAAAGACTGAAAAAGCTTACTTCTAAATAATTATGATAAACAATCCATTTGGGCGCATTCATAATTTCTTTAAAATAGTATTTTAGTCTTACTTCCATGTGCTAAACAGACGATGAACTCTTGATGATACTTCAAATGAAATAAATATTAAAGGAAAACACAGGGAAAACCTGTCACACAGAAGATCCTGGTAGACCACACACTCAGGACTCCGCGTTTAGCGACCTCGTACGACTCGTGCGTTTGTAGTTTAAATTAATATAAAATCAGAAAAATCTCTCACCCGGTAATAATAAATCTTTCACCATGAAAAACAGTGTCCTTCCCGACGTAAGTGGATAAGAAGACATCTAATTCCAGTCCCTATATAGCTAAAAATCTTAAAATGTTTTATTATAACATACCTTTACTCATCCTCATAATTTTGATGGCCTTTCTCAGAATAGTCTCCCCTGAATGCGATGCACTTGTCCCAGCGTTTCTGACAGTCTTCAAAGACATGCTGGAAACCATTTTTTGAGAGATCGTTCAAAATCGCCTCTGTAGCCTTCACCACTGCTTCTGATGATGGATAATGCCTCCCACGAAGGCGTTTCTTCAAGTTAGGGAATAGAAGAAGAAAAAGTCACATCGGGCTAAATCCGGACTATAGGGAGGGCGAGGGATGCACTTCACGTTGATTTTTGCAAGATATTCAGCAACAACATTGGCAATATGCCGCCATCTTGGAACCCATCGCGCACAAACAAGTCTCATGTTGTGTAATATTTCTGTCACCAACGTGTGGGTGGCACTCAATGAAATGTTCAGTATTTCAGAAAGTGATCTTAAGGTAATTCGTCGATCCTCTCTCGCAATTACAGCAGCAGTGTTGATGTTTTCTTCCGTAAGGGAGCACCGGGTCCACCTTCCTTTGAAATTGATTGTCTCTCCTCTTTAAACATTTTAAACCACCTTCGAGCTGTGATGTAGGGAAGAACAGACTCTCCATAGGCCTCCTGTAACATTGTATAGGCCTCAACTGAAGATTTGTTTAGACGAAAGCAGAATTTCAAAGCCGCATATTGTTCCTCGCATGTTACCTCCATTAAGGCGGTAGGCGATACTAAACACGTCTCAACTTGCCTCAAAGGCGGGAACCAGGAGTACCAATAATGAAACTACTACGGCATGTTTGTTTCACATTAAGCTAACAGAATATAAGATTGAATTTTAGTGCAAAATATTATGCCCTAAAAATTATGATCATTCTTTACTGAATAGCCCTCGTACAATTACATAGGTCATTCAATAATTAGTACAATAATTAATTAGTTCAACAATTGAATTAACAACGAATAAAACATTTTTGGAGCAGTCGCATTATTGCAGTGCTTAGAAGTAATCTCCAACATAAAGAACTCTCCTCCACTCATCAGGGAGCCAACGGATGCCATCCACAGCGTCTTATTGTCCTAATATTTAAATAGACTGCTCTACTGTTGCTATAATTGCCTGTCTGGTTCTAAACCACACTCCTCATTTTCGCAAAAATTCGAAATTACATGGGCTCATATCAGAGGAGTATGGAGGATGCTCCAGGATTTTCCAGTTCCATCTGCGAAGTAAATTAACAACAGTAGCAGACGTGTGCGAGCAAGCAGCATCATATAACACAACTTCTTCCTGCGTATGTGCAGAATCGTACCAAAGGAACTTCAACTTCCCTTGCTAGTTCAATAAAAGTCCATCAACGATGTTATTCCAGCAGTGCTCTAACAGCTTTCACATGCAGATCATCACTTGCTGAATGCAGTCTGCCAGCTACAGGTTTTTGATGAACGTCATCCCTTCCTCTACGAAATGTATTCGCCCACCTAACCACGGTACGATATGGTTTACTAAACATATTTAGAACATTAAAGATAAAAGACTACAATTAAACTTACTAAAATGTCTTATTTAATAAAATTATTGTCTTCAATTTCGCAACTAACAAACATTAGCTGCTCTTATTTTTCATTGTTATCAGCTTACATGATTTATCGCTGATAGCGCTAAATGCACACAGTGTTGCCACTAATTTTTTAATAACCCATGTATAATATGAACACCATGGGGCATAAAAACACAGGAGGTTGACTTTGATTTTTGAATGACAATGACATAGAGTAAAAAATAGTGTTGTGTTTATCTATGCATGTAAAATAAGGCAAAAGCATTGAATACTTCATTCCTTCGTTCTATTATAGGTTGCATTTTAGCACTTAGAAGACAAAAGTTATAGCGCAAACAATACAATCGGATTTGACTCTCTCTCTCTCTCTCTCTCTCTCTCTCTCTCTCTCTCTCTCTCTCTCTCTCTCTCGCTCTCTCTCTCTCTCTGTAATTTACGTGAATGAATTGGGTGAAACGATGCTCAAATGAGTCCAGGGTCCATGGAGCTTAGAGTTACCCGACATTCGTCTTGAAGGATAATGGAAAACCCTGGAAAAACCTTACCCAAGTAACACACCCTGACCGAGATTCGAACTCGGGACCTCTTGAACGTGAGGCAGACATGCTACCATCTAGGCTACCGAGGCGGGTATTACTTGTGATGGAGACCGTTCAATATATTCTAAATAATCTTACATATAAAGAGAGAAAACTTTGTCCAACTGAAATTACCTTTTCTGTGGTGACAAATGGAACCTATTATTTTCAAAATGCCTCAGCGGGAAATCGTCTTTATACGATTAAACACCCTGAATTTCCCTGAAGTGTAAGAGCATTCGGTTAGAGTATTTGTGTCTCTCTCTTTACCACTCACATGTGTTTTGTTTGAAATAGAACACGCTTAATTACGTGGTGCTTGCGCATTCTTTGAAGCAGGCCAAAAGAGAAGACACATTTGTGTGGAAGAGGTGAATCAAACTGGAGTGCCAGTAATAAGCGAGAAGACGACATCAGCAAGCACCTGGAAGCCACGTTTTATTACCAGGCACATCGGGAGGGGGTGCGGACAAGTCGACTCTGTATACATAATACCAAGTATGCGGCCATAAATTTTGCTCGCCGTGTCAGCGTTGTCCCAACAGAGGATTTTGTGGAAAAGAGTCGTACAAAGTGCTCCACACTCTCTCACTCTGCAAGGTGGGAGGGCTGGTAACTGACTGGGTGAGGTCCGGAATGTCTTGGGGCATCTGGGTTCGTACTACATCACGTAATAAGCCCTGAGCTTTTGTTGGCATACAGCTATGGTTCGTTTATTCGTGAACCACACCACGTCATGGTATATTTATTAAACTCATGCAGGATTCATTCATTCCTAAACTACTGCAGGATCCATTCGTTGTGGACTACTTCACGCATTGAATGTTTGTTAACATACATAGTTCATTATTTCGTGAAGTATAACGCGTAACAATGTCTGGAGTGTTTATTAAAATTTAGAGATTCGTTTGTTCGCGAAATATACACGTAAGAATGGCTGGAATGTTTATGAAGGAAGCTGAAAAGCATACAGCAAACACTGTTTCGCAAATATGTGTCTCTGTTATTGCACTGGATAAAATATACTTATTCTGAAGCATAAAATCAGACACTTTTTCTAACCATTACAGTTTACTGCCTTACCTATTGTATCGTACAAAACTCTTCACGCAAAAGCGTTTTAGTTCAATGGTTTTATTCGTGAAATAGTTCTAGTAAATCACTGCAGATTATGGGCCTAACCAGACTATACCAAACACACACAAGTGCAATAGGAATAAATACCAACATTTGAATCACAACTAATCACAGAGGATTCAAAGCATAATCCTATATCTATTTTTCTCTTGCTGTACGAGTTTGGTTGTTGCTTATTGCTTGGTGCCTTTGCGAGCATATGTCGCGATGTCACTATTTATATCGATTTCATTCAAATGCTTATTTATTGTGTATAGATTCACAGTTTTGATGCACAATTCTGTACCCATCCTCTTCTCCATGTCTGTCTTCCCAATCTTCTTCTAATCGTTCTGTCTCCTTTTATTTGATTTTCTCTTTAACGTAGGAATACTTTGGTCTTCTTTGCTCTTCCTGATGGTACAAAACCCATTACGGTAGTCTTTCATCCTCTACTCATTCAATATGTCCGTAATAAGTTAACTGTGGACAATTATGCATCCTACTCCTAATCTCTTAATTTTTACTTCTATCTAATTTTGGGCACCGAGCGGATTTGCAGAAATCCATTTCTGCAGATGCTGTGAAACCATATTCTTAAACTTACGGGGGCTGTCCAATAAATAATGATCACCTTTTTTTTTTTTTTTTTTTTTTTTTTTCTTGGCAACGTACCTCTACTCATCCTCATAATTTTGATGCTCCTTCTCAAAATAATCTCCCCTGAATACGATGCACCTGTCCCAGAATTTCCGCCAGTCTTCAAAAAACATGCCGGAAACCATTTTTGAGAGATCCTTCAAATTCGCCTCCGCAGCCTTCACCACTGCTTCTGATGATGGATAATGCCCCCCATGAAGGCCTTTCTTCAAGTTAGGGAATAGAAAAATTTCACATGTGGCTAAATCCGGACTATAGGGAGGGTGAGGGATGCACTTCACGTTGATTTTTGCAAGATATTCCGCAACAGCACTGGCAATATGTGGCCACGCATTATCGTGGTGCAGCATCCAGCCTGCTTCACGGAAATATGGTCTTTTGCGCCTGATATGGACTTGCAATGTTTTCAGCACATCCCTGTAGTATTGTCCAGTTATTGCTGAGTGTGTAGGTACAACATGCTGATAAACCATTGCATGAATATCAAAGAATGAGATGACCATAACTTTCCCAGCAGAAGCAACCACTTTTGCTTTTTGGGGGGTTGGTGATGAAGGATATTTCCACACTGAGCTTTGCTGTTTGCTGTCAGGATCAAAATGTTGTAGCCAAGTTTCATCAGCAGTGATTACGTTTGAAAGAAACTCCGGATCTTCCTCTAATATCAACTTTAACTGTATGTTACCTCCATTGCCGCGGTAGGCAATAGTGAACATGTCTGAACTTGCCTGGTTCTCACAGGCGGGAACCAGGAGTACCAACAATGAAACTACCACGGTGTGTTTGTTTCACATTAAGCTAACAGAATATAATAAGATTGAATTTTAGTGCGAAAAATTATGACTGTAAAAAACTTATGATCATTCTGTATTGAACAGCCCTGGTAATATTCAAGCTTCTGTGTTTGACTGTCAAGGTGGCGGGTTCAGACACAACAAAGGACTGTCTTCGTACAATTCTTTTGTATAGCTTCTTTCACAAGAGAACTAAAAGAGTTGGTCCCATTTGCAACTAAAAAAGACTTCTACCTGAAAGATAAGGCGGCCATTTTATGCCAACGAACTGTTGCTCTCTCTATCTCGATCTATCTATGGGTGGTGGGTTAATCACCCGCAACCATACACCTCCAGAAAACTTGTGCGGAAACAATGGATAGAAATTCACCTGATCAGAGAAAGCACCGTTATGATGTCCCTACACACCGACATTGTGACAAGAAACTATAACTGCCTCTCACGCTGGCATTCAAATCCAAAGGTACAAGATTCATTCCCTGCAGAGGAGTGGAAATCATCGGAGATGATTTTCAGCAAGTTATCCCTAGAAATTATTCTTTTATCTACCTCCTGTATGTTAGTCGTTAAACATTTGTAGAAATAGTATATTACACGTTTATTTTTAGATATAAATTGAATAGTGTATGCTTTAAGCGATATTAAAATCTTTAAAGGGCTAGTTCACTATGTAATAACTTTGAAATTACGTTCCGTCTGAATCCTAGGAAAAGAGAAGAATAATTAATTTCCTAAAAAAATGTATATTTTAAAACTAAAACTAATAAAAATAAATATATCGAAAATACTAACCCCAGAATAAAAGAATAAATTTTGTGCATTGATGACACCGTTCACTAGTTATTCGAAAGTCATTCGGAAGGATAACGACCTCAGAGATTATTTCGAGAAGAATCAAGAAGCACAGGATTTCTTCTATTGTGAAAATATTTCAAATATGTGCTATTTTAATTAAAATAATTACAGCCATTATTGAAAAAAAAAAGTTTACAATAATGTTTCATGTTAAAGGTAGTTTGTGGAGAGGTTAAGAATATTTTTGCCGCATCCTTGTAAAATGTTGAACTCAAATACCAAGTTTAGTTTGCAATAGAGCTTTGGTTTTTGCGTACAGGCTATTTGCAGGTGCACTGGACATAAATGTCTTAGGGACCCTCAAAACGCGTATAAAATTATATGTCAAAATTTTGCTCTACTTTTCTACCTATGTACGTGGTAGAGAAAGCCATTCTACTATAGTTATCATTTGTAGTATACGACAATGTCAAGGTACGGAGAGGGGACCTAGCATCTGGTCCTATATAGATATTTTCTGTCTATGCCCTTGAGTGACGGAAGGGAGAGGTGAAAGGAATCTAAGGACGGCTGGATCTGAGGAGAAACACACAGTAGCGTCCCTAATAGCTGCAGATTTATACTCCACAGAGGCGGCTCGTGTCACTGTTCCTTCACTTGGGGACTCGGTACACGAAACTTCTCAGATTTGCATGATGGTAATTGATAGCAAATTAATTCCCTGCCATGCACACTCAGTATTCACCTAACGACCCAAGGAAACTCCGAAAAACCGCATATGTCAGGTAGGTCGGCTCCTGGAATCGAACCCACGACCTCTCAAACGCAGGTGCAGCATGACTTTACTTTTAAAAGTTTTGTAACATATATTAGGAAGATAGTCTATTGTACGACATTCCCCGAATGTTTTCACCAAGTGTGCTTTTAAACCCCAAAGCCCTCTTGTCCCGCTATAGTTGCGACAGAAAACCGTGCAAATGCATTGACAATGAGGGGAGGGTTGTTTGCCCTTGGTTTTAACGGTTTCAAAAGAGAAACCTTGGAACATTAGTGTCAATGCAAGCAAAGGATTCCTTTGTAAAGTTGCCTTTTGAAATTCAGCTCTCTCTTGGGTGGTGGTGGTGATGAACCAAAAGAAAGCCTGAAGCAGAAAAACACTCTCTAACAACGATTTCACCTACAGCGCTTCCTTCCAGCAAAGCTTAAAGTCATAGGAAGTTTGAAGTTAAACATTGTTTTAGATTTTAGTTTAGTACATTTAAATTTTGTATATCCCTAGATGAGTTTTGTAAACATAGACAAATATGGTTACATACCTATAGTAGGTAAGTATAGGTTGCATTGTATTCCACACAAGCTCTATCGAGATTTGATTATTTTGTTTCTGGGAATGTCCTCATAAGTCCTCCTCATTATGGGTGACTATTGCATAATTAGAAAGAGATGAGCTCTATCGAGATTTGATTATTTTGTTTCTGGGAATGTCCTCATAAGTCCTCCTCATTCTGGATGACTATTGCATAATTAGAAAGAGATGAGCTCTATCGAGATTTGATTATTTTGTTTCTGGGAATGTCCTCATAAGTCCTCCTCATTCTGGATGACTATTGCATAATTAGAAAGAGATGAGCTCTATCGAGATTTGATTATTTTGTTTCTGGGAATGTCCTCATAAGTCCTCCTCATTCTGGATGACTATTGCATAATTAGAAAGAGATGGTCAAGATCTTACTGCACAAAAATGAACATAAATCTCGTTAATACGCACAGTTATGTCAAATACATTTTTGTCGTTGTTTTTTTGTTTTTATTTCTTTTTTATGCTGTGAGCCATTTCAACGATGTTGCTTCTTTTTTGTTTTAAATTTTCATGTATTTTTTGAAAGGGGAAGTCATTCATTATTACCTTAATTTTATATTGTTATTTTATTCTTATTTGTTTATAAACCTGAAGTAGATAGAGAAATGTCCGTTTTTAAGAATATTTTGTAAAACAGTAGAAAAATTAATATGCTACACATAAGATTTTTAAATATTTCACATCCCGTTAACCTTCTGTATCTCCTTATTCCTCTATGAAGCTGTAATGAAACTGTTTCTGCAAACGTCTCGAGTTACATCATGATGGAAAACTAAGGTTAGAGAAAAAGGTATGCAACATTACATATATTTTTATTTACTTATTCCTTTACGTTACCGACTGGAATGGCTCAGGTGGTTTCGTCTGTGGCCCTCATTCGGGTTCGATTCCCGTGGGCAACATACCTGACCCATGGGCTTTTCCGGAGTTTTTTCCGGGACACTAGGCGAATGCTGGATAGGTTAATTACATCCTCCGAATTTCCTGTCCCTCCACTTCATCTCCATTATCATTTCACATCATCTCTCATCTGTTGGTTTCTTTCAGGGTAGAACTGTCGGTGGGTGTCTCGGCGGTGCATGGCGGGATGATATGCTCTGAATTTAACTACTTCCTTCTCCGGTAGGTCGGTTGCCAATCTCTGCGCCTCTGCTGGGACCATTTCGGGACTGCCAGCCAGGGACCTTTAGGCCTCGGCTGCTGGGCTCGTTGCCGTCCCGCAGTAAGGGAGCGTGTTCGTTGTCTTGGCCTATCGGGGGAAGTCTCTAGCCAAATAAACTGTAGGGACACTTCCCTATGTACTGTCGTGGCTCCTTTGTTTTGCCGCCCTCTGTCTCCTTCACCTCATCCTTCCTCCCCGGGGTGCCCTACTTGGGGACATAGGAACAATGGGCCCGGCATGGTGGCCTACGTACCGAATCCCCTCCGTAATGAAATCCTAATCCTATTCCTTTGCGTTTACAAACATTTCCACAGCTTGAAAAAAATAAACATATTCATCTGCAGCAATAAAATAGATATAATACGAGTACAAGACCGTGCCGTGTATTTAGCTACGATATTCCATTATCAACGGGAAAAGAGTATTAAAAGAATGATACCAAGAAGCTTCATTACATACTTTGTAATATTGGGAAAAATTTATTTAGAGAATTTCACTGCACATACTTCCAGTACTGCAGATCAAGAAATAAATAAGCATCTATCTACATCTGTTATTGGCTAACTTGTTACTCGGCCACCATCTTTGTTGCTTGAAATAATAAATACAGGCATTTGCTTCTACTTTTTGTGCATTCTTAATGAAAACTCAAAGAACTTTCCCTAATAAGTATACTAATTCTGATATCAATCCAGGTCCTGTAAGACCTCAAGGATTCCCATTAAAATTTCTTTAATGCATGCAATACTTGAAATCCGGAAACACTATATTAGCCAAACTTGTATATAACTGCGTTTTTCTTGTACTGACACCATAATAATTATTTGTTCCATTTATACCCCGCATTTAACTGCAGTGGTCATATCGGCGGACATTCTCCTTTGAAACTTATTGATGATGTTAACTCGTCATCGTTGGGTTGTATCATTAGATCACGCACACATTTGCACTCTCTTTCATACTTCCAGACTCTGGGGAGGATGAGGAATCATCTTGGAGAAAAAACCCAGCCCCAGCCGCGAATCAAACCCGGGACCCCTAGCACACCAGACAGGCTACCGACTGAGCTACTTGGCCAGCCCAGAATAATTCATTTAACAACGACATGCATTTATAATTAATTCCATTCTTATTGTCTCTTTATCGGAAAAATTGGGAGTAAATGACAAATAGTTACAATGTAATGATCACAATCATATAACTTATTACAGCGAGTGAATATATTGATTCTTCCACTGAAATAATAAAGCTCAATTTTAGTTTTTGTCACTTCATCCTTTCCTTTTGTTACCCTCTACGCTTTTTAAACTTAATCTTTACCTTTAAAGACCATGTAACGTGATTCGCCCCTACATTCCTCAATTATAAGGAGCAAGCTTTCAAAAACATTTGCTTGTCGCTTAGCCTGCTATGTATTGTATATACCTTTAAGAAAACCTTCCCTTTTGGCCGTCATATATCTTCGTTATAATTTTGCTCATTTCAGTTATTTTTCATTTCACTTGCATTAAAAAAGTATATATTACCTGTAGTCTTTTTCTGTCCTCTAAGCTGGCAGGCATTCCTACTTGCTATATCAAGAAGATTAGCAATGTCTTCTTTTCTCAGCATATATATCGTTTAACTTAACCAGAAGGTTGTAAAATGTCATCTAAATTCGATGTAACTAAGTCTCCGATCCATTACGTTTATAATACCTCGACTAAGAAAGATTTTTCTCTGTCGCTATGAAACCATGGCATCAGTTTTCCCTTTTAACAAGAAACTAAAATGAAATATAATTATCAAACTTTGTAATTTATTATCAATTTATAATGTTGGGTTTGCACAAAATGTATATCCTTTTCAAGCCACTTCTGCCATAGATTAAACTTATGCATTTGTCAAATAAATGACTGTTAAACATGATGGATTCAACTGTTTTAGACTTATACGTCAAACTAATAAATACACAGGCATTTTCTCCGCCCAGACAAAAGCGCATCTACACAAACGAAAAGAATCCAAGGCAGCCAATGTGACAGGGTTGTTGTGATTAAAATCAGCGAGGCCATTGGGCGCCCTAATCGATGTGATTCTCCGGAAGTAATTCCCATTAAGGACGAGTTGAATAAAGTCGCGAGGGGAGACAGTAAAGACTCAATAGGGGAAGCTAATTATCTACCCTAGCAGGCCGGCACGCGCACCCTCCTCAGACATCATCATTGATTCCTCCAATAAGCTAAGGGTTGCTTTGCACAGCCTCCCATCTGTGTGTGGCTCTTTCCGACGCTGCGGAAGATACGTGCGCCCTTCTACGTGATTTGTAAACAACATGATGTGTAACAATCACACGAATTCTCTACTCAGTATACGTTCGCATACACGCATAGCAGTACATATGTTCTAGCATTCTATTCACATTACGTTATTTATGATAAATTTTCATAAATGATTTCAAATTAAGTAATAAGTAAGTGCCTGCTTACTTGCATAAAACATATGGAAACGTCGTTTAATGGTTTATCAGGAGTTACCTATAGTAATGCAGAGTTAAATTACTCCCCTATGGTCGTAGAACGAACTCTTAAGGAAACGAATATTGAAGCTTGTAAATGAAATGAGGATTGTAAACTTCAATTTAGGAAAATATAATCACACAGGAAGGGATACTCGAAAACATTATTAGTTTTATAAAGATATAATTTTAAGACAGACCGTATACTTATTTTAATGGGCTCTAATGTTTTCTAAAATACATACATACTTGTTCCTCTACCTTTCTATAGTAGATTGAGAAACCATTATATTCCATCCAAACATTCAATGAAAACATTTCATCGGAAATATATGTTTTGCACAGTTTTAAACTGTACTAAATAAGGTAGAAGTACTTTTAAGTGCGCAAGCTAGTTGTAGATTATCGTGAAGTCCTTTTAAGTATATTGTGTACTTCTGCGTAATTAAACGTAAATGATAGACTAAAAGCTTTTTGTACAAAGATGTTCGTTGTTATTGCCTAAGTTAAAATTTTGTATACACTCTTAATCTCTAAGTCACAAGTTATTTATTTTTCGTGATGTCCTCCAGATAATGAAATTTCAAAGCCAAAAAAGATATGTATAATGTGCAACAAAACGATTTCTGCATGTTTAAATTCACTGACCTGAACTATAAGGAAAAATTAACTTTTTAAGTAAAGTCTGTAGGAAAGTAAGTAGCGAAATTCACGTGAAGTTTCTCTTCCATTCAAGGAGCCCAAGCCAAGGTCATCCAGAAAAATGTAGAACAAGAAAACATATATTTGATATTTTGACCAGTTTTCGAATCCAGGTTTCTTACGCCAGAGACTATTAAACTTATATTTTGCAGTCATTATCCAGAGTAACGTTTTCGACCGGCAGCCATTATTTTCATGTGAAATGCACCATGAAGTTTTGGAGGTGGGGCAGGGGGGTGCTGCCGTTGTAGTCGGCCTTGGGTCAACGAAACCTCTACCTTTCGCCTCCGTAGTTGTCATATTTCTGGGTACCCTCTAACAATTGGTAATAAATCAACATAGTATTCCTTCTTGTAAATAATGAGCTTATTTAGCGTGATTATGAATGTGTTTGGGAAAGTGCCAAAGTCCCAGAATGTGCTCCAAATGGAGTAGGAAGTCAGACTATGAACTTAAGTCGCTAGGCGACAGCTACTGTTGTGCATCGCTGATCAAGGGCGGAGTGCGCTGAGTTTCACAACATGGGGATTTGGCTCATATTGCATCTACTACCTTACAATAAGTAGAGAAAACATTGTATTCTACCCAAAATTCGATATCAATATTTCACCAGACATAATTTTTTATTATCTCACTGATTTCATTTTTAGTAAAAGATCTGTTGTGATCTTTTTTTTTCTTTAATGTACGTCCTCCAACGTTGAGTCATATCAGACAATGAATAAAATGGATTTAATGACACTCAAATGAATCCAGAGTCCATAGAGCTTAGAGTTATCTGACATTCATCTTTTAGGATAAGGGAAACACCTCATCCAGATCGAGATCCGCATTCGGGACCTCTCGATCTCAGGTAGACTCGCTGCCATCTATGCTACAGAAGCAGGCGCTGTTGTGGTGTGTGTGTGTGTGTGTGTGTGTGTGTGTGTGTGTGTGTGTGTGTGTGTGTGTGTGTGTGTGTGTGTGTGTGTGTGTGTGTGTGTGTGTGTGTGTGTGTGTGTGTGTGTGTGTGTGTGTGTGTGTGTGTGTGTGTGTGTGTGTGTGTGTGTGTGTGTGTGTGTGTGTGTGTGTGTGTGTGTGTGTGTGTGTGTGTGTGTGTGTGTGTGTGTGTGTGTGTGTGTGTGTGTGTGTGTGTGTGTGTGTGTGTGTGTGTGTGTGTGTGTGTGTGTGTGTGTGTGTGTGTGTGTGTGTGTGTGTGTGTGTGTGTGTGTGTGTGTGTGTGTGTGTGTGTGTGTGTGTGTGTGTGTGTGTGTGTGTGTGTGTGTGTGTGTGTGTGTGTGTGTGTGTGTGTGTGTGTGTGTGTGTGTGTGTGTGTGTGTGTGTGTGTGTGTGTGTGTGTGTGTGTGTGTGTGTGTGTGTGTGTGTGTGTGTGTGTGTGTGTGTGTGTGTGTGTGTGTGTGTGTGTGTGTGTGTGTGTGTGTGTGTGTGTGTGTGTGTGTGTGTGTGTGTGTGTGTGTGTGTGTGTGTGTGTGTGTGTGTGTGTGTGTGTGTGTGTGTGTGTGTGTGTGTGTGTGTGTGTGTGTGTGTGTGTGTGTGTGTGTGTGTGTGTGTGTGTGTGTGTGTGTGTGTGTGTGTGTGTGTGTGTGTGTGTGTGTGTGTGTGTGTGTGTGTGTGTGTGTGTGTGTGTGTGTGTGTGTGTGTGTGTGTGTGAAGAGCTTAACTCGAAAACGAAAAGTTGGTTTAAAAAAAATCTTCCCATCCCACACTGCCCCTTATATGGAAAGTTTTTCAACAAAATTGATTTTAAAAAATAGCTCTAATAATTTTTATTAAAATACGATGTGTTGAGCATATTTCATAAAAAATATAATTTATATTTTCAATTTTCTGGGAATGTCCTAAGAAGTCCTCTTCATTCTGGATAACTTCTGCATAACCGCTAAAGCGTAAAAGAATGGTAAAATCTTACTCCACAAGAAATGTATAGGTATCTTGTTAAAACCCACAGTGGTCTAAGGAGTGAACCATTTTGGAGATATGCTGTGTTATTTCTTTGCATGTTTCCAACCCTATACTTTTCTTAAACACGAAGCTTTCTTATTACCTGGACATGCAAAGAGAACGGTATTTCAAGATCATCACACAGAGAGTAGCTTTAGACTACCGCTTAAGGTCTAATGTACTTTCCTATCTCCCTTGTATAAAGAAGAAAATTAGGAAGATAACAAATTTCTGTAACTCTGTGTCTGTCACTGTAATCTGGTGGTAACACACTAATCTACAAATCTAGCGATCTCAGGTTCGATTCCCAGCTGGAAGGGATATTTCTTTAGCTAGGATTATGACCGCCGATTATTATGACCTTAGAGGGGCATATAAATGGAACATAATATTTGGATTGATAGGAAACAGAGAAGGGAAATGTTGAAATTCATTAGGCTTTAACGGATAGTCAAATATTTAAATAGTTGGTTGCTATGTGATGACTCTGAAATGTGTATATAAGATGTATATTTTTGTGTAGTAAATCTTTGTCTGTTTCTTACAGTTTACCAATTACGCAAAAATCATCCTGAATGAAGATTTCTTTTGAAGGCATGAAACTGTCTATAGTCATTTTATAAAAAATCAAAATGTCTGGAAAATTGTTCATGTAAATGATAGTCTAAATGTTTGTGTTGCATTCTTGGAATATACAGAAATTTTTTATCAAACTTTGTAACCGACTTTTAGTCTCTCAGTTATACTATTCAAAGGTACACACATACTTTTCTAAAATTATTGTCTTTTATTTTTATTCACTGGGTGTCAAAACATTCCTTTTTCGTAAAATCTCGTTATCGATATGTGAACAGTTGTGTTTAGTTTCTCACATTATACATGGAAGTTTGTCATTAGTAATGCAAACGCGGATGTAAAAATTCACTTTTAAAGTAAAGTAGCGAAAGTGGAGTGATGCACATATCACGTGGAGATCGTTGCCCCACGTATTGAGGTCAACAGGTTATTGCTAATAAGTGCAGTCTGCAGACATGCCCCAAAAGAGATCTGGCCGTGTAAGTCGCGGGTAATAAACTTGCAGCAGGCGACTGGACCGTGACTTGGTCACTGTACTTCATGGTAATTTTATTCCTCAAACATGGCGTAATCGTTTGTTTTTCCTTCCCAGTGTCTACCTCCCAGCCAGGTTTCCAGTCTGTTCATATTATGATTTTGTCTGTGTTCCCTCATTTTATTCCATCATCTCTTAAACTGTCCCCCACTTTGTTAATTTTAATTCTCCTTTTTTGAATTTCTCTATTAGGCACCAAACAAAGGACCAGTATATTTTCTACCTATAGGTATCTGATATCCATATTTAACCCAAAGTACACACTTTACGGTGTCCCATTATCTGATGTGCTACATTCTAACATAAAATACTTTTTTGACTATTTTTATATTTCTTTATTGAGATAAGCTTTTGGAGAAACAGTTTCACTACATATTTTGTTCTAGGTACACGTGACTAAAATAAAATATGCTTATCTAATAGCCCGGTTTCTGAAATCTATACCAGGCCTTATTATGCAAAATTCATTTTTAACTTTATTAACTTCTAAATCAGATTTCGCAAAACAATTTACTAATTTTAAAGATATAATCTACTTTTTACCTTAACAAAGTAACTAAACCTACAGATTACTGTATTCCAGTAACCTTACAAATCTATTCATCTAATCTATGTAAAACAGTCTGTTTTCTACTTTACTTCTACACCAATAATATAAATCAAATCTACACGTGACTAAAATGAAATACAAAATCAGATGCAAAAACAGAGAGCTATACGCTGTCTTTGAAATTATGTAACTGTTGCACGAAGCAACTACGAATGCTAGCCAAGAAATTTAAAAAAAAAAAAAAAAAAAAAAAAAAAAAAAAAGAGTATCTTATTGGACAATGTGAACCAATAACAACAAATACGTCGGAAGATATCTACGGCACAATATATGTACTAGATAAGTAAGTTGTGTATTTTAACAGGCTCTGCATCATTTAAAGATACTTTTGTAGACTATTTATTCAAAATTTATACTTCTTTAAGTTTTATTATCCATACATATGCTTAAACACATACGTTTTATTCAACATTTAGAGGCATTTATTTTAGAAAATCAACCATAGCAAAAATTTCCATGCAGTTACGTCAGGAGAATTTCTTAAAAAAAACCTTTGTTTTTCAGTTTTCTAAGATGCCGTGTACAAAGTTTTCTACTTGTCCGACATTTTAAATTTGAGTTATGCGGTCCACACATAGTCAGAAGGAGAGAGGTAGCTAACACAAGGACCCTTTTTAGATTAAGGAACCTCCAAAAGTACATTTATGTTGAAATTCCGATATCCAATTTTTTGTTGGAATGCAATATTTTCTCAAAATGATAAAGTATCAAAAAAACTGTTTTATACTACAGATATTTTTAATATTGAGCTGCTCAGAATGTTACCATGGCTTTATCTTTGTTAATACAAACCCCGGGGTCCATAGAGCTTAGAGTTACCCAACATTCGTCTTTTAGGATAAGGAAACCCCCGGAAAAAAGCTTATCCAGGTAACTCACCCTGAGCGAGATTCGAACTCGGGACCTCTTTTACGTGAGGCAAACACACTACCATCATGGCTACCGAGCAGGTAAGGGTGGTGAGGGCGGTACTGGCGCTCCTCTCGGTCGTGTGCTAGGCACCAACGAACGCATCACTTCGGCTAATGATATGCGCAGGTATAACAAATGACAGATAGATGTTATGTCCACGTGGAGTAATCAGTGCGTTATCTGAGAGGTTTCTATTAACAAAGATAAAGCCAGGGTAACGTGTTGAGCAGCAGGATGATAATAGACCACGTTGCTATGGAGAAACGACTTAAGAAACCTAGACTTTAAATCAAAGTGATACTTATTAGAGCAGCGAGTGGGATAAAGTAAACAAAATGCACTCTTTGCTCCGGTAACGGGTGGGAAAAAGTAAAATGGTTGATAGTTACAAATTTTCTATTACTTTTTAACAGCAATATCAAACATTTTTACTGTTTAACTACATGAAAGTGAACTTGTACATTACCAAAGAAGTTAATACCTCCAAATGGATTAGAAGCAGTAACATTACCAGTATTTATATCACTGCAAATAGGAACGCTCGTTTCCACATTCATTCTGTGGTACTGTGGTCACCGATATATTAACGTTCTCAAAGTCCATTGTAAGCTTAATCAATTTTACTAGTTTACGGAAACTAGCAACAATACGAACAAAATTAGTATTCATACATAGCCTACCATATTTTATAACTATAAGTACGCCGCAATGCAATGCCTTACTCCTTATTTAATTTATTACTGTCTGTTGTAAAATCATTAACTGAATATTTGTCATATATTATAGGATAAAATAATGTATTATACAAGTGGACAAAGTGGATCCCATCGGGTCGCGTTTTAAATTGTTCTACCCATGGATAAACTCTGTTTATTCACTTGTATAATAAATTACTATTTTCTGCTTCTTGCTTACTATGATACTTCATTTGTTTCCTTCAGTGTACCGGGTGCTTGACTTGAGTAATAGTCCAATGTATTATTACCTGAACTGGAAGTTTATAGCGTTAATTTTATTTGTTTTTAACACTAACCAAGCACATTCGCATGTCCAAACTCAGCGAATGGCTGGCAATGCTTGTAACTAATAAAACACTACCGTAGCCAGCCAGGAAACCGAGATCTTTAGGCTGAGATCAGATAACAATTCGATCACATAGACATTTTATGAAACCATTACCACTGATAATCTGTCAGCGTGCAACACCTTTGCTGCCTTCTCAATATATTTTATGAATCTACTGCGGCTGCTGCAGTTGTGAACGAGGGATATTTTTTCTCAACGTGTGAGTGATTGGGTGTGAGAATAGAGAACATCGGTTAAATTGGTTGATAAATTTAATGGCGGCTTATTTGAAGCGAGCTAATATAGGAATACAGATTGTAATTATAGAAGTATTGTAAAATTTAATTTCTGATGTATCAATACTTTATGATTTAAAATAACAAATAAACACTACCCCAGTAAAATCAATACGACACTACTACGATAGGCATTTGTTTAAAAAATAAACCAACAGCTTGATGTTTTCAATACTATATGAAGTCATTAAAATTAGTAGCAGCCAATTCGTGGGCTGTATCCACAGCAAAAGGCACCGCCAAATTGGTACCAGCAGAAATCACTAAAATCGTACCTCAAAAAGGCAGCAATCCATCATTGTGGTGCAATAAATAAAATGGATACAATTACGAATTTCTCTAGCAATTATACCTCACTCAACTTTCAGGTTTTTCTAAACTCCAATATCTGCTGTACTCATTTTGCAGAGAGAGTGTTGCTATATGGTAACAATATGGGTTACCATAAGCTCCTAATGGTATACCTATTCGAGAAGCAAATAACTAACTATAAGTGAAAGTTTAAAATTCGGGGATTACCAACCAACAACAGGAAATGCCTCATAAACTTCTAAAGTTAAAAATACAGAACGAAATACCAGGTGCGTTCAAGTTATAATACCTTTTTTCTTTCAGAACTAGGAACTTTTGGCTTTTTTTAAATACACGTGGACTGTTTGTGAATGTGTGACAGAGATGGCAGCACTGTACAGTGCATAGAACTCTAGTGGCAGCGACGAGAGTTAGAACTTTTTGATACTTAAAATGGCGATGTTTTCATTGCAAGAACAGCGTGTAATCATTCGTTTTCTCCATTTTCGTGGTGTGACATATTAAAATTCATCGCCAATTGAGTGAGGCATGTGGTGATGGTACCATGGATGTGTCTAAAGTGCGTTCATGGGTGAGTCAGTTCAATGAAGACAGAACATCCTGTGCACAGATTGTATGCACAGATCCCACGAAAATGCCCATTTTGGAGGCGATGTTTGCAACGCTCAATCAGCGATCCTCCAAAACAACGTCCTCCACTCGCTGTATCATGTCGTCAGACCGGCTGGTGCAAGGCCGTGACTGTCCTGGTTTGTTGTCACACGATGTTCTGCCTTCCTTGAACTGTCGCACCCAGGAACGCACATTAGGCACACCCATGGTAGCATCACCACATGCCTCACTCAGCGGCTTTTTGTGTAATTTATATCCTCCAACATTAAGTCATATCGGACGATGAATGGAATGAGTGAAATGATGCTCAAATGAGCCCAGGGTCCATAAAGCTTAAGTTACCCAACATTCGTCTTTCAGGATAAGGGAAGATCTCAGAAAAAAGCTTATCCACGTAGCTCACCCTGACCGAGATTCGAACTCGGGACCTGTTGAACGTGAGGCAGACATGCTACCACCACGCTATCGAGGCGGGCCAATTGGCGATGAATTTCAATAGGTGTCATACCACGAAAATGGACAAAACGAATGATTACACGCTATTCTTGCAATGAAAACGTCACCATTTTAAGTATCAAAAACAGTCCTAGCTCTCGTCGCTGCCACTAGAATTCTCTGTACTGTACAGTGCTGCCATCTCTGTCAGCATTCACAAAGAGTCCACGTGTATTAAATAAAAACAGAATTTCCTATCTGGTCCCAGTCCTGAAAAATATTTAGGAGGTGTTATAACTTGAACGTACCATACATACGTATGCTTTAAACTCTTCTTCGGTTTCATAATTATATAAAAATCAATCCGAATGAAAATTCAACCAGCTATACTCATAAAATTGAAGATACTTTCTTTATGTCAAGTTTCAAACAGATTGTACTTAATCTTTTAACTTGTGAGCTTACGTAATAGTCATTAATATTTCGATATTCTAGCGAGAACAGGGTTTATTCCTGTGTAGAAACAAATAATTGTTTCTTTTATCAGACGGGAATAGATTCTGGTACCTTTGGAAGAAGCTAGCACGCTAAGAATCGGATGAAAGAGGAAATCTAAATCAATATAACCAATGATTACATTATAAAGCGGAGGGGAATTTAGATATGTCCAATAATCTGGACTTACTGCAATTACTAATCCTCCAGGAGGAATGGATGGGGTGAGAAGAAGGGCGGCCATGTCTGATGGTGGGTGCAGCATAGCGAGTTTCCTATTGTTTCCAGGACGCCATATACGGATGAATGGACGGGCAAGTTCAACACAATGTTCGGCGTCGGGAGGGAAACAGTTCTCTCCTTAAATCACCGCCCTTCAACCCGAAAAGATGAAAGAAAAAACGAATGAGGATAGCAGAAGCACCCAAGGTCAACGGGAATGGAACCCGGAGCTTCCGTCACGTTCGATTCAAATTTTCAAATGGAGACGATATGAAACTCCCTGGGACTTGAGGACGGTGCGGACAACTGCCACCGATAATTAAATAAACATGACCATATCATTGTCCTCTAATTGCGCGAGGGTAGAAAAAACAAACTGCCTGCTGCTCGTGAACATTAATTATTTACTGGACTGACTGCCGTCATGCTGAGAGAAGCCTCAAAATATTAATACAAGCCCTCGTCATGAAAAATGCAGCTCTTCTGGCCGACAGCGAAGACTTTGTTTGTCGAATTATAAGTGTGAATCATGCATGATCCAGAGACAGGTAGAATACCTGTGACAGTCCTGAGCTGACAAGGGAACGAGCTGTTGAATTAGGAGCGTTCGCTGGGAGGAAACATGTGCCCACATTGTTGCAGGTTCCGTGGCATTAACGACAGCCACATTAAGTTGTGTTATTGAGGTAAGGTAATACAAATCCTGCGGAACATACTTCTGCCACACCAATCAAACTAATGCTACTGTTTATCTGTCGTAATCATGATTAATATTTATTAGTGTTAATATCATAGTCGTTATCATCAGAGTGGAATAATTATCATTGCCAATATTTCATATGTTTTATTATAACCAAGGTATTACTAGTTCTATTATTATTCCATTATATGAAATACATTAGCATTACGAGGGGGCCTCACCAAGGCGGCCCGGGTTCGATCCCAGGCCACCGCAAAGTGAGATTTGTGGTGGATAACATGGCGCTGTGACGGGTTTTCTCCGGGACCTCCGGTTTCCCCCGCCATCTCTTTCCACCAGTGCTCCATCTTCATCTCATGTACCATCAGTGTCACCGCCTGCGGTGCCGTATGTACTAAAAGCGGGCGTTAAACACTACACACTTTTTTACCTGAGGGTGTCGTAAAGTTTTAAGTATCACCCGGTAGTTTTTATGCTAGAGTGATGAAAATTTTTCAGTGTCATCATTGATCCCTCTGGACATAATGTTGGTAGTTTCAGTGATTTGAGTCCATTAGTTTTTTTATAATGAGTGCGAGAAGCAACTGAAGTGTAAGATGAAGAAAATCGAGGCTAGTAGCAGGGGTGGTTTCTGAGGTAGTGCCGCTTTGCCATGACACCGTTTGTATGAAAACAAAAGAACGAGAAGTGTATAGGAATTACGCAAAACGATTGTTTCTGAATATCTGCTCCCTCATGTGAATAGGCGCGTTAAACGCAAGCGCTCTGTCCTGGTTGTTTTCCATGGCTTGGTGCCGATTCTAGAACGACACCGTCTACGCTCATAAGCGCCTGCGTTAACGGCTAGGATGTGTGCTTATACACGGCTTCTAATGGGAGAGGGTAGTGCCGAGATTTCTCTGGCGCAAAACTTACGCTTTATCCGCTAGAGCGCAATAAAGCACGGGACTAAAGATAACTGTCTCTCTGTCGCGAAATCCTACACGAACGCTTCGTATCACATTCTCCATGAATTGTATTATCAAACTTTTACTGTACTCGTTACACCTGTGCGTAACAAGAGTACGGATGTAATAAACATCTATTTCCGTTTCCCTGTACGTTCTGTTTGGTACAGTATATTATAAAATAGGATGGATTATTGATGGTACACATTTATATTTTAACAACTCCTATTTATTTATTAGTTTATATATATCCATATATTTAATTAATTTATTTATTTATGGCACCGCCAATACAATGCCTCACCGGCCGCCCCTGGCTCGTAGTGTGATCAAGTTCCTGCATTTGAAGGGCAAAACTGTCCAGGAAATCCATGAAGAGATGACGGATGTTTATGGAGATGATTGCCCATTGTATGACACTATTGTGAGGTGTAAAAGTAACTTTCAAACTGGTTACATGTCTCTGACAGATGAGCCAAGAGCTGGAAGATCGCCAGTACCAGAAGATGCTGTCACAGTGAAGAAAGTGGAGTGTTTAATACTGGAAGACAGACGAGCAACCATCCAAATGATCATGAATGAGACACATCTTAGCTGTGGTAGTGTGTGAAAAATTATTCATGACGAACTGCACATGTCTAAGGTGTCTGCACGGTGGGTTCCACGTTTGCTATCCCCTTTCCAAAAGCAAACACGGTGTGATCTTTCAAGACAGATGTTGATGCTGTTGGAACAAGATGAAGATTACTTTTTGATCGTCTAGTAATCATGAATAAATCCTGTATCTATCAGTAATGATGCAGAGACAGAAACCATGAGCATGGAATGGAAGCATGTCGATTCCAATTTTCCCAAGAAGGCAAAGGTGCGAAAGTCAGCTGCGAAGGTCATGCTTTCAGTTTTTTGGGACTTTTCTGGAGTCATCCTTACAGATTATCTTGCCAAGGGTCAAACCATCACTGGTAGATACTACTGCAATCTTCTGGGCAAGTTACGAGCAGCTCTGATTAAAGGCTCTCCAAAGGTGCCCGTCTTCTGGCTGACCATGCACCAGCTCATTCACCTCAAGTTGCAGTTGACAAAACAAGGGAATGTGGCTTTGAGATCTTATAGCATCGCCTTATTCGCCCGATCTCGCATCAAGTGTTCCTTTCTTGTTCCCGGAAATGAAGATTGCGTCGCTACTGATTTGACAACACAAATGACGTCGTTAATGAAGTGCAAGAGTGCTTTAAAGCGAATTCTGCAATATTTCTACAATCAAGGTATTTGGAAGGTCAAGAAACGCTGGGAAAAAAGTGAAAATCTGGATTTTTTTGTTGTTGCAATTTACGTCCTCCAACTTTAAGTCAAATCGGACGATGAATGAAATGGGTGAAATGATGCTCAAATGAGTCCCGGGTCCATGGAGCTTAGAGTCACCCGACATTCGTCTATCAGGATAAGGGAAACCCCCGGGAAAAACCTTATCCAGGTAACTCGCCCTGACCGAGATTCGAACTCGGGATCTCTTGAACGTGAGACAGACATGTTACCATCTACGCTGACTACGTAGAGAAGAACTAACAATCACATTTTTAAAGGGTGATAAAACTTTACGGCACCCCCTCGTATACGCGTTTGTGTTGCTATTAATAAAAATACTGCACATGATTATCAAAATGCATTATTATTATTATTATTATTATTATTATTATTATTATTATTATTATTATTATTATTATTATTATTATTATTATTATTATTATTATTATTATTATTATTATTATTATTATTATTATTATTATTATTATTATTATTATTATTATTATTATTATTATTATTATTATTATTATTATTATTATTATTATTATTATTATTATTATTATTATTATTATTATTATTATTATTATTATTATTATTATTATTATTATTATTATTATTATTATTATTATTATTATTATTATTATTATTATTATTATTATTATTATTATTATTATTATTATTATTATTATTATTATTATTACTACTACTATCATCATCGTCATCAGTAACGGCTATCTACTCTTATGCGGCACTTCATCCTGTTGGATGTAGTTGAACCACCGACGTCGGTTGCTACTATTTTGCCATTTCTACCGGCGTGTGTCACCCTTATAGCACGTTCTAGCAATAAAGCTGATTATTGTACCACGTGATATTTTAGCGATATTTATGAAATGAAACTTGCGAAGGTATGGTACCATACAATCCTGAATCTCAAGACACAGTTCTCAAAATATGTTCATTTTATCGATATTCTGTTATTTATCTTAAGCAAAATGTATTAAAAGTAGGTATATTTTCAACTCAACTGGTGATATCACAACTAAACATCGCCTGCAGAAGTCATCACCTCCCCAGTTTAAATAACATGGAGACCTTAGCAACTTTGCACCTTGATGCGTGTAATCAAGTTAGTTCACGGTGAGGCAGTTTATCGATTTCTGCTGTAGCACGTACGTCCCACAGATATTGCGTGAGCTTCTAAAACACAAATGTTGGCACCTACTGCTTAACATAAACAGGTTCAGCAGCGGCCACAGTACCAAGTCGTAAGTACTCAAAAAGCTGAAATGTTTTACCATAAGTTCTCTAACTTAGCTCTCCAGAGAACATCACGAAATTATATGATGCTTTGTCGCTAATAAATTTTAAATCTGATATGTTACATTCACTTGTTTCCAATATCCTTCAAACTGTTCTTGTAAAAGCTATTTTCTATCTACTGCATGTTAATCGATGTTCACAATAGATTTATTAAGGTGATTATAAGAAAATGAAGCAAATAATCAAATGCACAAAGGCGGGTTGACGTCTTGAAGTTCCACACTTTTTCCATGACATCATGAGAAACAGCTGAAGGTGACAGCATTTCAAAAAATGACGACGTATTGAACATTTCAAACCAATAACAACGGACTAACTCAGAAATGACTACTGATACAAAGAAAGTTATTTGAAATAAATTTTATGTTTCAGAGAGAGATATACAATTTTGTATATTGAGCTTCTACCTATTTCTTATGTCCTACCAGTCACAAAAATTTTATACAAAATTCACCTCCCAATGATAAGAGCTTTAAAGAGGTTATTCTCGGGAAATTTAATATAGGTAGACATTTTATGGCCGTTGTAAATATCTTAATTTTTATAGTATTTTAATCAAAATTGTTGAACCAATTTTGGAAAAAATAAAGCAATGCATTTACCATGTAAAGAATTATTTGGGATGAGAATTTCTTCGAAATCTTCATGTCACACCCTAAGAAAATGTTTAACATAAATGTTGTGTTAGAATTATGCTATCCACAAACATACACCATTTTCTTTTTCCTAAAAAATATTTTTTGTTCTCAAATCACGTATTTCTACCAAAATCTCGATATAGAAATTTTATTGGCAATACAGGTAGGCAATACATATTTGAGATCAACAAGCAATTCCTAATAAATATTTAACGAAAAAAATATGAATATCGTTTGACGCGTGCAGCGTTTTCTGTGTTAAATATTTTACATTTAGCTGTAGTAGAGAATATGTGGAACTTTTGAATCCCTTTAAATATTAAGCACTCATATAACAAGAATATCTTATATATTACGTTATTCAAGATACATTTTTCATGCGAATATCTCAAGTGATTAGTTACAACTCGTGTAAATGTAATTCATTTGAAGCATGCGCAATGACATACGTGTGAGGATTATTAAAATTGACACTTGAAGTAATTCTGAAACCTCTGTAGCTACGTAAAGATGTATTTGAAACACACGTAGCTTTCTTATAGCTTCACATTAATACAACAGTTACAAATTTGATTAAACAATTGGGACTTCATTGCCACTTTTAGAAATTTCTAAATATGTAACTTCTATTTCGCTTATCAGTATGTCAAATTATATTTATGTCTTAATCATCTACTATGGTTTGTGGGGAAAATGAAACTATTACTTTTTTGCTGTAAAGGGTAACTTGAGTCAGGTAGAAATTCTTCAAAATCCTGTGTTATTTTCTTGGAAAATGCCATACTTAAACCAAGTTCGGAATTTATCTGGCTTTTCATTTTCAATTCTGTTTCATCCTTTTACTGGTAGGTACACAAGTACGCACACGCGCACAGAGGTACGGTGAATTTTCTAACCTCTTTTATCTATTTCTTTGGGGAGAACCGTTTTTTTTTTTTTTTTTTTTTTTTTTTAATTTACGTCCTCCAACTTTAAGTCATATCGGACGATTAATGAAACTGGTAAAATGCTGCTCAAATGAGTCCGGGGTCGATGGAGCTTAGAGTTAACCGACATTCGTCTTTCAGGATAAGGGAAAACCCCGGGAAAACCTTATCCAGGTAACTCACCCTGACGGAGATTCGAACTCGGGACCTCTTGAACGTGAGGCAGACATGCTACCATCCACGCTACTGAGGCGGGTGGGCAGCGTTTAGGAAACTTAAAATATGCATTACAATTTAAATCTCAATTCTAAATTTTTTTATGCATTTCCTCTTCTTTCCAATAAAGGAAGCTCGTATAGTAAGAAGAAAGAAATAAACACAGACTTTCAAGGTGTTCCGTCAGGGTAAACAGACATAAAATAAATTTTCCTATGAAAAAAAATCAGTTTGACACAAGTTGTATATTTTAATGTGCTCTACACCTTCTTTTGGGTTAAGGTTTTGTCTCGTATTGTTTTCCAGTTAACTAAACTTGCTTAAGATGATATACAAAGCCGTTTCATTAACATTTCCATATAGTATTCTTGAAAGTTATTGGACTTACGTACCAAGTTTAGTAGTTATCCTATTCTTCCTTTCTGAATTACCTATGAACAGGCATTCACACATGGAGCCAATAAAATTAGGTTGCTTTCGTGGAGACCTCAAAGAAGGTCTTTCCACTGAAATCTCGATATTTCAACTACCTGCAAAAATCCTCGCTTTCACGAGGCCGCGGGTTTAAATCCCATATACTAGCCGCTTTTAACCTTCATGGTTTCCTTCAGTTGCCAGATATACTTCGGATTACATCTATATTAAATGCATGGCCCAGAGTAGCACATATACTGCAAAAACAAATAAAAATAAAATAGATGGAAAAGAAAAGACGAATAGACAACCAAGGTCAACAGTCCAGCATCGCAATGATTAAAAATACAGGCAACAACAGCCGGGAATTCCACAGTGAAAAGCCCTCATTCTGTCAATGCTCGACACAACAAAATAGAGCATACAATGAACAAAAAGAAGAGTGCGTGTGTGGTGTTTTAGGGCCCGTCGACAACAAGGTCATTTGGAAAAATGAGTGTCGTCTTTATAACTCCACTGTCTTATAACTTTATATTAGTCTATTAGTCTTCATAACTAAGTGCTTCATTGAAATGTTATACTCTCGAAATGGACCACATTCTAGATGTTTACTCTGCTTGTAACCTCAGATTCCAACATCTTGAAGGAAGGCGACTACACAACTAAGGACAACATCTGGCATACACTGGCTCAGGTGAAGGCAACAAACCTATAGGTAGTAATTGTCACGATGACCAAGAATTGAAAGTGAAGTAACACAGCAATAACGATGATTGTGATTTTAATAATATTAAATTATATAATAAAAATAATAATTAACCATTTTATTTTCCATTCTACGAGGACTGTTCAATAAAGAATGATCATATTTTTTACGGCCTTAATTTTTTGCACTAAAATTCAATCTTATTTTATCCTGTTAGTTTAATGTGAAACAAACACGCCGTAGTAGTTTCATTGTTGGTACTACTGATGCCCGCCTGTGAGAACCAGGCAAGTTCAGACATGTTCAGTATCTCCTACCGCTACAATGGAGGTAACATGCAGTTAAAGTTGATGTTAGAGGAAGATCCGGAGTTTATTTCAAACGTAATCACTGCTGATGAAACTTGGCTACATCATTTTGATCCTGAGAGCAAACAGAAAAGCTCAGTGTAGAAATCTCCTTTATCACAAAGCAAAAGTGGTTGCTTCTGCTGGGAAAGTTATGGTCATCTCATTCCTTGATATTCATGGAATAGTTTATCAGCATGTTGTACCTGCACACACATCAGTAACTGAACAATAGTACAGGGATGTCCTGAAAATATTGCAAGTCCATATCAGGCGCAAAAGATCACATTTCCATGAAGCAGGCTGGATGCTGCACCGCGATAATGCGCGGCCGCATATTGCCAATGTTGTTGTTGAATATCTTGCAAAAATCAACGTGAAGTGCATCCTTCACCTTTCCTATAGTCCGGATTTACCCCCATGTGACCTTTTTCTATTCCCTAACTTGTAAAAACTCCTTCGTGGGAGGCATTATCCATCATCAGAAGCAATAGTGGAGGCTGCGGAGGCGATTTTGAAGGATCTCTCAAAAAATGGTTTCCAGCATGTCTTTGAAGACTGGCAGAAACGCTGGGACAAGTTCATCGCATTCAGGGGAGACTATTTTAAGAATGACCATCAAAATTATGAGGATGAGTAATGGTAAGTTGTCAAAGAAAGTTGTGATCATTCTTTATTGAACAGCACTCGTATCATAAATTTTAACACCTACTGCTTCAAATGTATTGCTAGAAATTGGGCTAACTTTTTAATTCCCCACCTTTTCCCTCGTTCACTTAATTCTCAGTAGATTCAGAGAAAGAAACACTTATGAATTCTCTACAGAGGGCCTACCGCCTGTGGCGATGATAATGATGATAAAATACCACAATTGCCGGGAGGGTAATGTTGATGACTGTCCGCCAGGTGCTAACAGAAAAACCTACATTCACAAGGAATATCATCAACATTTCTTGTTGTTTCAGTCAACATGATGTACGACGTAATGCGCAGGCGTGGTGGTATCGACCGAGTACTCACCGTACCGAATCCACAGTGTTATTCAGCGCACCAAACTGTTCACATGTCTGGATTCACACAGCAAAATACACACTACACATGTTTATTTATTATGTAATGCCTAAAAGTAGAACTTCTAACACAGAGAACATGAACTAAGCGCAACAGTATGATACACCGATACACTTTTTATATTACTCCATTACGACCAACTTTTGTTTCAAGTCTAATCACATGGCAATTAGGTTTTACATCTGCACATGTTTTAATACTTATACTTGGATTGATTATTTTTATTTTAAATTGTAGTTTTACATGATTAATAATTACTTTTCATGACGTCATAATGGCAGCATGCTGCCTTTTTATATCTAAAACGTTATTCTTTTATTTATATAAAGATTAAATTGAGGCAGATATCAACTTAGAAGAAATAAAATAAATAACATAAGCCACAGAAAGATAACACTAGATAACCTAAAAATAATGTTTAATAGCTTCGTTGCGTGTTATATGACAAAATTTATGAACCAACAACACATGAAAACATCTGACATCCTGTTACACATGATGCTTGATCTCTTTCAAACGTCATTTTTCTTGTTTCACGAATTTTGCTATTTATGTGTTGATCTGATTCTGAACATGATTTCTCTTAGTTTTAGGAATCAATACTACTAATATTTTACAAATTGGAACTTAAACGATACAATAAAATCGACCTACGATCTTCGTTTTGCGAATATAGCTACCCTTTTACCATAATTTTTATTCCTTGTATGCCCGCCTCCGTAGCGTGGTGGTAGCGAGTCTGCCTCACGTTCAAGAGGTCCCGAGTTCGAATCTCAGTCAGGGTGAGTTACCTGGTTTCTTTTCCGGGGATTTCCCTTATCCTGAAAGACGAATGTCAGGTAACTCTAAGCTCTATGGACCCCGGGCTCATTTGAGCATCATTTCACCCATTTCATTCACCGTCCGATAATGTTAGAGGACGTAAAATTACAAATAAAAAAAATCCCTTGTACGGTAATCTACTATTAACACATCAGGCTAACCTGTGTGTAATATCAGCAAATATTTAACCATACTGAAAAAAAACGCCGTTCTTCCTACTTAGAAAGGTTGTAAAGTACTTCCAGAAATTTTAAAACTGAAAAGTTTTCATATCCAAGTTACGTATTTTCGAAC
This sequence comes from Mantis religiosa, assembly GCA_030765055.1. Classification (NCBI taxonomy): domain Eukaryota; kingdom Metazoa; phylum Arthropoda; class Insecta; order Mantodea; family Mantidae; genus Mantis; species Mantis religiosa. The sequence goes on from CM060953.1 coordinate 151,221,091, forward strand.
CCACCTTCGATAAATATGAATATCAAACAATAAATTTGTACTACTTTATTGCAAACATGACACTTTAATGATTCCAGTAAGTGAGGCTTAAAATATGTTTTAAAATTGAATAAAAACAGTGGAGAAGTTTTTTAAGCTACTTCTTCCAACTTGTCATATCGGACGATGAACGAAATGATGCACAAATGAGTCCACAGTCTGAAGCTAATAGCAGCCAGACATTCATCTTTCAGGATAAACGAAAACCCCGAAAAAATCTTATCCAGGTAACTAACCCTGACTGAGATTCGAACTCCAGACCTCTTGAACGTGAGACAGACACCTACCACCTGCGCTACCGAGAAGGGCGTTCATGTTGGATCTGACTGCACCAATTTTGTTATCAAAAAGGACTTTTGGTAAGCTTTTCTCAATCCTTAGTTACCCTGAGTTTTTTAATTTGAAAAACAAAACGTTCATAAGCCTCAACAACACATATTTTTAATCTCTATTTGTAACATCAACATGCAAAATAAACATTCTTTAGCCTATAGATACGTATGCAATAGTATCTTAAGAAAGATAAATACTAAATTACAACTTTCATATTTTCAACTCTTGACATAGTAATTAATTAATTAATTGTTCTTTCACGCAAGCCGTGTGTAGGACGCACTATGAAAGGGTAGAGCTAGCCTGAAAAATTCAATGCCATAGCCGGGATTTGAACCACGAATCTTCTGGTCTCCGTCCAGCCTCTCTAAACCATTGAGCTACTATGGCCAACGTGCCAACATGACATCAAATTCTCCAACTGACTCTTGACATCGAGATGCAATGTTTAGCCCATATGGTCAAAATGTTTCGGAAACTCATAGACTATCACCCAACTTCCGAAATACTCTGGCTTCATTTTCAGTTATATGGTATCCCGAAATGATTAAATACTTCTTTACTCTTTAGGTTAGACGCATTACTTACTGCTTGATCAAACACAGCACAAAAATTTTCTTGAGCTATAGGATTTTCGAGCGTTCCCATTTTGAGTTGTAGGGCTTGTGCTCGACGTGTGGAGGGAATCTGAATGTAGGAGAAGCTGGGCAATGACACAACGAGCGTGCTTTTCTTGGTCCCTCTCAATATTGATTAATCGTAAAATATAATACCTAAAAGTTTCACTCGCTGAGTATAAATAAAATATAATTGCAGCAGGGTGACGACGCAACTAAAGCTACTGATCCACAGAACACTTTCACAAAGATGCACCTTCGGAGTAAATCAATGGTAGACAATTAGATGGTATACTGGCGCTGTCTCAGCAAATCAGCCAGATGCTACACGAAGATAATTCGACTAAGGTCAACTTACTCTCACATGAATAAAGAAATCCATAAGTAACCGAACCGAAGTAACATTATTATTATTATTATTATTATTATTATTATTATTATTATTATTATTATTATTATTATTATTATTATTATTATTATTATTATTATTATTATTATTATTATTATTATTATTATTATTATTATTATTATTATTATTATTATTATTATTATTATTATTATTATTATTATTATTATTATTATTATTATTATTATTATTATTATTATTATTATTATTATTATTATTATTATTATTATTATTATTATTATTATTATTATTATTATTATTATTATTATTATTATTATTATTATTATTATTATTATTATTATTATTATTATTATTATTATTATTATTATTATTATTATTATTATTATTATTACTGAACAATGGTGCTACTCCTAAATTACTCTGGGTTTTACCCCTGTGCGTGAGTGCTCCCGGCGTCTGTAATTTCCTGTTAAACCTTCAAATTATCCCACAAGAAGTGTGTGATACAGTATAGATAATATTTTCCGTAGAACACGTAAATTGGAGCCGCGGTTGTTTGCAGCAAATTAACACAACCTAATTATTGTTCATGGACTTGATAGGACAAGTTCCTTTCTCTCGTGACTTACTGCCATTAACAAGCATTCTTACACTTGCGGAATAGTGTTCTTTAGCACACACTAAGATAGTACGAGCGGTCAATGTATTTTGACAGAAACTGGTTTCTATTGCAAATTCTCCTCAACCCTGTAATTTCCTCAAGAAAGGGAGAAGGTAACCTACAAGAACTGTATGTAGTGGAATGTAGGTAATATTGAAATAAGAGTGTAGTAAAAGTTTTACCAACGCAGTTCTTTCTTATGAAGGAAAGGAGTAAATGCAAGAGTTCTAATACCTTGGGACAAGTACAATGCATAATTTTTGGACGATCTTGAAGTCAAAATTATTTAAAGGTTATAAGCCCTTAAACTATTGCATTTAGCATCTTTATTTTTTATCTGCCTAAATAAAAATACAAATTTTACCTTGTGTATCACATATGTATGCATTCCTTCCAATATTTCGGTATCAAAATTTTATCAAAAGTACAAGTTTTGGGACAATCAGAACCCCCCGTTCAAAAAAATTAAAAGTTCGTCTGCATATTAAGTTCAAGGAATAGCCGGAAATGAAAAGGCTGATGAAGCTGCTAAAGAAGCAGCCGGAATACCCTCCAATGCCTATTCCACATGAAGATGTTGTAAGCCATATCAGAAAGGAAATAATTCAGGAATGGAAACATCATTGGCTGAAAACCAATGTGCATAGTAAACTCCGACAAGTGAAACTACAGTACACGCAAGATAAGAAGAGCGCTGGATTTACGGGGTAGTGCGGGTAGAGGGGAAGTTGCGAGAAGCTAACGCTCTTTTGTTTCTGCAGTGTGGTCAACCTTGAAAAACACAGTTCAGCAAAATAGTGTGTAAGATAAGCGAAGATATGCGCCGCAAGTGTGAGATCTGTGGATAAACATTAAACTGAACTCGATCCTATAAGCTGTATATTTATATACTTACTATTTATGAAACACATAAAAACAGTAAACAAATATGACAGCCATAAATATTCACTCGTTTCCTTTGTGATTCTTCGATTTCTGAGTCCACTGCATCAGTTTCATCGCTAGTATCCTCTGATCTGTTGATAATTTTATCAATCGCATTTTCAATTACACCATTATTTCTCCAATATTTCATTTCCAGTTCTTGCAGTATCCTTCCCAATCCGTCGCAGTTACAGAAGAGAATGCTTCTATAGCAAGTTTCTGCAGATTTGTGGCTGACATATCACCAGTAACGTTGTGTCCTCTGAAAACGTTCTTTATTTTTGCCCATGCCAGTTCAATTGCATTCAGATCACAGTTATACGGAGGTAAACTAATAATAGTGTGTTTGAGAACCATAACATCCACAACATAGGTAAGTCTTGCTCCTGGGTTTATTGGCCTCTATTAAATGCCGGTGTAGCTTTGGTAATGGAGGGAAATAGAAAGCTATGTAGAAATATACAAAGGGCTCAGAGCAAGAGAAAAAGAAACATAAAAGAGCAAGAAACAAGGAAAAGGCGGAAGGCAAAAAGGAAAGGATTGAAGGGAAAAGAAAAAATAAAGAAAACATCACTATTAGTTATTACCATACACAGATCACAGCTTTACCTGCTTTTTCCTGATGTTTTTGGATATTCATTGGGATGAGATGTACAAAACGATTTAATATGCCTGACAGTGCTGACGCTTTTTCCTGTGTAAGCAGCAGCTCGTTCTATTGATTTGCTGAGTGGGAACATTAACTGGTTGTTATCCTTTTCTATATCGCAACTTTCTGCAACTTTCGCTATTATTTTGCGGTCATCACTATGCACGATTCTACGTGCATGTTTCCGGGTCAGGGTTCCTTGCTCGGAAGGTACATATGATGATGAGTTTGGTGTGCCCTCAGCCTTAATTACAAACTGGTTAAGCTGTAGTAATTAACCTCAAACTTGCACAAAACGAATGCACACAGAAAACAAAGAGCGCGCGTAAAAGCTTAGCATATTAGTCACCAGATGTCAGAGTGTACTGGTTTAGTGTACTAGTTTAGCGCATTTCATGTTTCTAAGTTGTCATCTGTGTTTACGGAGTTAGCCGAAACCTACCGAATGAGGACTTGGGAGACGAACGTTCAAGATAAATTGCGCATACTGTAAACACATCTCCTACTCAGTGTCTTTATAAACATACAAGTCGAAAACAACAAATATTACTCTCCAGACTTAGAATTGGACATACAACGCTTACACATGATTATCTATTTTCCAGAGAGGGGCCTCCACACTGTGAACCATGCAACCAACCATTATCAATAAATTATATTGTAAATGAATGTACCTGCTACTCAACCTATAGGACTCTTCATAAAACTCCTACAGATCTTCATGCTCTACTAGATGAACAGAAGAGTCTACAATCACTGTATTTATTTCTACAGGACAGTAAGTTAACTTCTTCAATGTGAAAATCTATTCAGTGTTACCTGGTTTTGGTGTATTCTGTGAAGTAAGATTAACTATAATTAATAAGTAATACATAACAAGTATGAAAATATTGCTGTGCAATATCGATTCTTCAGTTCTTTATGAATATATAGTTTATGTGAACCTATATGTTTATATTGTATCGTAACCTAATAGTTCCTAAAATGTTTTTTGCTCTGACCAACTGTATGCAAAATTTGTATTACCATCTTATATTTGTCGCTATATGACCATTGTTGTTAGGCGACATTAAATCAATTTATCTTTATAAAAAAAATCTACCAAGAATGCGACGTCAACCTATTCTTTAAACAGAAATTTTTTCGACATTCTCTACATATTTGAATATGTGCACTATAAATATTCTTCGCATAAATCCTTTTCATTCAGAATTAATTTTGTACTCCTACACTTTTTGAGGCAAAACTGGCAAATCTAAAGAAACAGACAAAAAAATCAAGAACTTTGTTTATTTGAACACAGTTTATGTCAAGTAATTTCTCTTCTGTAATTTTGCTGATATAGGCTGAAGTACTAACAATATAGTTACTTCTCGTGGAGTTAAGGAAACAGTATCCGATTTAAAAGTCACTATATAAATGATTTATATTTGATTATAGGTTCACACTTCTGTATTATTCGTGTATCTACAACAAAATGTATAATATGTTTCTCAAAAAGCCATTAGTTGTATCGCTTTCTCGCAGAACGGGCAATGCTTAAGACAGCGAACATCTCTTCAAGTCGATGAATAACAATTACTATGTCAGGAGGTCTTGCAATATCATCTCCTGTTACAGCTCTTTTTTCCTCTCTGTCTCTCTCCCCAGATGTCAGTTTAATTACCCCGGCAGATCTCTCGCTTAGCTACACCAATTTCATTAAGTTTTAATTAAAAGGACTACTTTCAATCGACAACCCAACTTAACTAATCACCTGCCGCCACTGAAACAAAAACGACCCATCAACTATGGATAATGCATGGAGCGATGTTTCCATAACAACTTTAATTTCGAAAACAAAAAAGAAACACTTCCAAATATATGCAACTATGGGTACAATCAACATCACACTTGTATATCTTTCACTGTCACTGCCCCTTAAAACCTTACATTAGGTAAACAGTGACTCTTTTGCCATGTTCGACAAAATTTTGGTTAGAAGTAATTTCAAACTAAGTAACCTGGACTTGACTGTGTGCATAGAACATACGAAACAAAACAACTGTTTGCATATCGCACGTCAGTTTTGTTATCAGTGATGCCAATCAGAAAAAAAAGATCACAGTTACATTCACGCAATTCTCTACCTATTCTTGCACTTACTTTTCTGCCTTCTTAGTACTAAAATACATACAGTGTATACTCAATTTGTTAGGTATATATGTATCGCACTAATGGAATACAGGAGGCTGAACCGTTAGTCAAATCTTTTAAAAGTGGATCATTATATCTGTGCTGGCTTTGAAATTACTTACATACTCTTTGCATGGCTTCATAAAACAAAGAAATATTGACCTGGCACTTAAAAAATACAAATTCTTTGAATATTTAAAACAAGGGCAATGAATGTATCGGAAATATTTGATAACACAAAACTATCTCTTATAAATTGCATAGTAAGGGTTTGCATTGTCTCTTGTGATATGTTATATAGACGTCTATAACATTCGTACACAAGTTATTTGTACGAACTTCAAAATATGTGTCTTATTTTTCATAAATACCTGAGCCCTAAATCAACGGTGCTTCGATCAAAATCTTAAGAGTCATTTTTTAGAAAATAAAAAATGACAAAATGTTCTTATATAAAAGATAACGTTTTAAACTCTGCATGTTACAACTTTTGCTATTTATTGACATTTCGATACACATAGAGAGATTCTTTTTTAATTTTTCTCATTTATTTAGGAGGCCCCTCAAAACTTTCATTTTGCATTTGAGACAAAATTTCGAAATGTAATATGCGTCTGTTATGTAATATCCCTCTAAACTTGGCAAGAAAGAAAAAAATATTACCATAAATTGTATCAATTCAATATTTTTCCTATATTACGTTACTGGCCATCTCTTATGGTTTCTTAGTTTTCTATAAGTAATCACATGCCATTAATGAAAATATATATTTTATTTCTCATACCATAACCTCTAATATATGATATTTCAATAATTCAAGGAACTACATAAAGAATAGTTTAGGGACGAGAATTTCGTTAAAAGTCTTTTGTTGCCTTGACATATGGTAGTTTTAAATACAAAATTATTAAACCGAGTTTTTGAGCATTATTATATTCTCTCCCCCCTTATTAGGAGCTTTTAAAAATATATTTTTAGGTTTAGTTAACTTCAAAACATAATCTCATGAAATTTCGACATCAAATTTTAAGGTGGAATAGTTTACACTCTACTGTATACAAATAGTAGAGCATCATCATCACACGAACTTGTTTACACCATTATCGTGTATCTTAATGTTTATAAGTTATTCATAAAACAAATTATTTTACCATAGTGAAAAGTATCCCCCAAAAGTTTCTATTCTCATTGTGTTATAACTACAGGGGAGCTAGAAGGATAGATTTTCGAAATTAGCTCGCTACAGATCTGCAAGACTTAAATTTAAATACAATTTCAGGGCCTCATGATAAACAAACGAAGAAAGAGATCATGCTAAAATTACCAATGTATAAGCACGATAGAAATTGTTGGGGATTTAGGATAGCCCTGGTTTCTATAACTTAAGTGTAGGTAAATGCTTTTATAGAGATAAGTCGAACTATGTTGACTCAGAGGGTGAAAATAAGGATGACGGAAGTTTTGAGTTACAGTGGATATATCATTTCTACGACATTCTAAAATCCAAGTACAACAACGTTGTCAAAATTACACCATATAATAAAGCTCAGCATTATCAGAGGGAAATCCGATGATATGAATACAGTATACAGCCCCCTACCCAATATTAAAACATGTTTAAGCTTTCGTGTTTATCCCTGGGCTCCAGTTACAAAAATATCCTCTATATTAATAAGAGCAGGATAGAAACTGGGTGACACGAGTATAACTCCTCCCCTCCTCCCCTAAAGTTTTAAATTTGGAAATATTTTACAGTCTATATCCGTCTGGAACAACACTGGTAAAATAATTTTCGAAATCGTTCAAGTTATTTCCAGGATTAGTCTGTGCAAAAAACAGCACAAATAAATGTTGTTTCCTTTATAATATTCTACATAGGTACTAAGAAATAGTAAGCACATTTTGATTGTATCGTGAACATATCAGACTAATATTTACAAACATTAAAAAATTAACACTAATAACATCTTAGGAATATCAAAAACAAGTAGCTAAACAGATCTAGGTGCTTTTTTCGTCGAAAGATTTTGTGCTAGCACGCATTTAGTAGCCTTTGTTTTTCCTCTAAAAAGTTTCGTTTTACTAAGGGCACCTCAAAACGTGCATTCTTGGTGAAATATTAGTGTCGACTTTTTGGATGGAATGCTCAACTTACGTAAGCAATAGAGACATCAATGCAATAAGTGAAGCACCAGGGTTGACGAGTGTCATAAAATGCAACACTGTCTTTATACGCCATCAGGCAGACTTGTATTTCTGGTGCTATCGAGTCTTTGTGATCAAATTGGCCACAGAAAGTGAGAAATTTGCAAGGAATAAGATAACTTTACAGCGGTTGTACACAAAAACGGTTTGAGTTGCGTGACAATAAAGTGCGGGAAGTATTTCCGGTGTTCGTGCCCCTGGCGACATCATGTAGCAATTTACAGAAGTAGGTGTGAGCAGTTCCTACACATGTCATGTACTCCATAGGGAGATTACAGAGTTTCCGTTTGTGTTTTTGTGTCGTCAGCAGACAGAACTGTCATTAACATAAATATTGTTTTCACTGCAACTACACATGAAACTACCAAGTCGCTGCTATAAAGAATATCGTTGTGTTATCAAACGCTGATGAAATGTACAATTCAACTAAATATGTGTACCGTGTTCTGATATTAATGTATTTCAAAGGTGTGGCAACAGGATTTAGAAAAAAAAATAAGTACCTCCAATTCAAAGTACACTTTACAGGGAATTTTTATATAATTCTTTTAGGATTTATCTGCGTCCAGAATACTCAAGCATTTGTAACTGAATTAGAAATGGAACAGATTTCAGCATAATGACAAGTCACAAAATTTGAAAGGGATGAGAGCAGAGAGGGTTGTTGCCATGTCTTAACGGCGGAAAGCCCAGCTCAGTGCGGTCACTACTGCTTCCAGACTGAACATTGCCGGCCGGCCCTTCGTCTCGTGGCCACGTTCGGGCAGAAAGTTCCATAACAGTGGAGAGAGGAAAGTAAAGCACTGCTTGCGCTGCACACCACGTGCATCACGTCTAATCCCCGAAAGTTGAGAAAAGCAAAATGAGAAACAGAACATTTTGGTATGGGTATTCTACACGTTAAGCCCATCACAAATCATATGCATCTAAAAATAGTTTCTAAAAAGCACGTTATTATTTACCTAAACAGCATCTGAAATTGTCGTTACATTCAGGAATGTAGTAAGTAAGTATATCTGAAAAGATCACCACCTTGAGTGATTATTATAACTATTTCATGAATGCATTAAGAATTTAAATGAAGTGTTCCTTCGGTCAAAAAATATTGACACTCACCTATTCGCCCATCTCGGTAGCGTAGACGGTAGAGTGTCTGCCTCACGTTCAAGAGGTCCCGAGTTCGAATCTCGGTCAGGATGAGTTATCTGGATAAGGTTTTTCCGGGTTTTCCCCCTTATCCTTAAGGACGCATGTCAGGTAGCTCTAAGCTCCATGGACCCTGGGCTCATTTGAGCATCATTTCACCAATTTCATTCATCGTCCGATATGACTTACCGTTGGAGGACGTAAATTACAACAACAACAAAAACTCACCTCCTCAGCCATATCGAGGCTGGAACAGAAGAAAGTCAAAAGCGCCAACAAAGAAAGATCCCTGATGCTACATTCACATGGCCTCCTATACTATCCTTCTATAAACAATTCTTACAAACCTTATTCCTCTACGCACCTTTAAATTCCATATACATATTTCAAGAGTTTATTTTAGATGTAACAAGAATAAAGTAGGCTAAAGCAATAGTCAAATATCGGATCGCCATACGATGACTTTGAAATTCCAAATATTTACATCAACAAAAATAGTTACTCATCATTTAAAAAGTACTGATTTTGGGACAATTCAATCCAATTACAAAGGATTGACACAACAAAAGGTTTTAAATACGATATATACTGTGTTGCAGGTTTCGATATGTCCCCTATGGTTCGCAAGTTGTGCAAAATTAATTAATACTGAGGAGCACTTCATGCACTATACCAAGATAGTTCGAGATATACATCCCACTTGCCAGGGCCGTAGTGTAGGTCGGATGTATGCCGTCCCCCACTATTTTTCGGAGGGGGACGCAGTCCCCTTACTAATAATATTATTTGTACTTTTTAAAATGTATTACCTTTCTTAATTTAACATCCAAAATACTGAAAAAATACAAAATATATAAATTCAAAATACATTCAAATAATGTTTATGGCTATTAACGGACCTCCAGTACATATGTGGAACCCAGAGGATTACACAAAGGAATGGATAAAAAGTCGTACGCAGGAAGACAAATCTACAAGTGCAGATTTCTGTTCGGTTCTCCAGCATCTGGAAAATTTTGTAGGTGTGCGTCCCCCCACCATTTTTTGTTAGGAATACGATCCTGCTATTTGCTATACAAACATATTGCACATCTAATAGACAGAGAAAAAGTTATTCTATGCAGTAAAGGAGAACGTTAATTTCGGTGGTGGACAGAATACGTTTTGGCGAATATTAAAGGAAATGGGATTTAGTTTTGTTTTAAAAAAATGTAAGAACATGCAGCTTATTTTAGTGGAACACCAGGATATAGATCGCCACCATTGAACTGATATGGAATATCATGAAGCAAAAACTAGCAGAAAAGTGTGTGTTCTATAACTTTAAATGCACAAAAAAGGACTGACCAGAAAATGTTTAAATGACAACACTTGGAAAGCTGCATACCTACATCAAAATTAAATCCATAGAATAACAATACTGGCATCCAGATGCCTTCATGGAAGAAGAAATAGTAGGAATAATAATCAATGTGGGTTGGATAGCAGTGATGAAGAGGAACAGGCAGCAAATGCCTTAGTCGGTTTTATGGATTCCAATTCTACAGACATAACAACTGATGTCGATCCTTTAGACGACATCATCACAGATGGAAACTCTTCAGATAGAACAAGTGAAAGGGATATGCAGGAATCCGAATCTTAACTTCAGAATTAAATAAGGGAATTTTGTTCTGCTCCTTAGCTTAGCATATTTTTGCTCCTCAATGAATAATGTACATGGCTTTTTTTTTTTTTTTTTTTTTTTTTTTTTTTTTTTTTTTTTTTTAAGAAATGCTGTTTCCCTCTCCTCCCCTCTGATAGCCAACATTGCGGTGTAAACAGATCACAACGCCTCCACTGCCAAGTATCTTCCTAAATGTCCCGGGTAATAACACCTACTTAACCGATGCACACGAACGCACATGGAATTGTTTGTATAAATGCTCTTTTTTGGCTGCAGGGTCTTCAAAAAAAAAACGAATCTTGGGTTTATTAATAGAACTAACTGGAAGTTCTACGCTTTTTTTGCGTGTAACAGAAGTATATTTACATAAGCTGAAACCAAATTTCATTTTTAACACATATATTTTTTTGGAATGGGAAAACAACGAAAGACTTCACAAAGTCATAGAGAAGTTAGAAATGCAACATTTCATTACATTTTCTTGGTTGAAAGTGGAACGACGTCAAATATTTATGAGATAGTCACTTAAAAGCACGATACAAATTATGATGATCGTTAACATTTCAAATATCCTTCACATTTTATTTTATTTCAGTTTTCATCCTTATGTAAATGCTTTATAGCTGATGTGGTCATAAAATATGCAAAGTAAATGCAAAATAACTCCATGGTACTGTGAGGTTCTCATTCATGAGATACCGGCTTCGATTCCCCCTGACTTCAGTTTTCACTGCTTAATAGATTAATATCAGGGTGATTTTTCATATACCACGATTTTCTTTCATTCTGGTTTTTCCCCTCCTTATGTTTCAGATGTTTTTCTATGTTTCGTGCCGGACAGATAGCGCGGATGTTTGCTGAAATAAGGCGTACTTTTCGTGAATACTTGAAGGCTCCTTGATCGATGTGTCTTTCATCTCCCTCTTTGAGCATGGAGAGCATGGACATCCGCGTGCCTTAGGATCTCTGCCTGGGTCTTAGCCTCCTGTTGTTCCTTCATTTAACCCTGTCTTAGGGATAGAAAACAGAATACATCTCTAAAGGTCAAAGTGTGCAATGATACCTCTCCTATATCCCATTTATAAGTGCTGATATCTCATGATATACCTACGGACGTGTTTGAAATGATGTACAAGGATATTTTCCAAAAAACAAAAATACTCTATTTTCTATAAATACATAAACGGTATAGAATGAGACGCCACTGGAGCAACCAGCGGTTCGCGAGGTAGCTCATGTTGACACGAGGACAGGTGTTGACATGCATGCACAGGGCCAATAAAATCCTAAAGTTTATCACCTGTCTGGGATGCTGAAACCCTGACAGGTCTATTGGCCAGCCTGTATGATTATAAAATACGGCTTCTTCCACCTTAAAAAGAAATTCGGCCACTTCTTGATAGTCATCTGTTCTCAACAGGTGTCCATTTGGATTGGCTGCCTCATTTACAGTTTTTTTACGGGTCCTAGCAACCACACAAAGAAAACACGTGAACATCAACTGCTCTTTGTATTGCCTTTCCCTTCGTCTTTCTTAAATATATCATATTTATTTCCCTTTCGTAACTCTCTTCCCCGCTGTTGCTTTACACCTCTTCACACACGGTTACTCGTTTCCACGGCGTCAATGTAATGTCTCCGTGTGTGGGTGTGTATAGCGTAACTCAAAAACAAAGTAGTCGGATACATACAAACTTTACATTTTAATTCAATATCTTTGAAAGATATGAAGATTTTTTTTAAAACACTCAAGCATTTCAAACTTATTTTATATGTACCATTTTCCTTCCTTTGTCAGGTACCTGAGCAACTATTTCATCCTACATTTTGCTGTCGAAAGTTCCTCAAAAGTATAAAATGTGAAGCCGTCCAAACAAAAAGCAGTTTTGGAAAAATGTTCTCGTGTCCAGTCTATGTGTACCTAAATATGTGTGTAAATCCCTTTTCACAAACTTCTCATCAATGCAGAACTTTTTTAAACAAATTTGATTTTCTACAAATGACTATAGCAATGTTTTCACTAAAAGCTTGAATTTCCTAGGAAAGCTCTGAACTCGTTTACATTCTATTGACTTTTAAATACGGTGACCGCAAGTGTTACTGCACACAAAATGTCTCGTTAAAGTCTTTAATTTGTATCAAATATATGTTTTCTTAAGTTTTCTTAACTTGACTGTTTCCGAGATATTCGCTGTTATCTATTCATATTAATTTTTCAATACACAGTTTTCTTAAATGGAAATTGAATGTTAGCTTTCCCTAATGAAATCAGAATGAGTGGCTATGTACTTGGACTATATTTATCCACGATTCCCATTCTACCTACAGGTAATAAAACCATTTATATAAGTGTTTATCTCATAGCAGATAGAAGAACAAACTTCTCCAAATTTCAGTCCATTTAAGTTATAAGGCCATAAGGCTTTGGAACAAATGCACATTGGAAATGATTTTCACTTGTTTTACTATTGTCATAATATTTGGGTTTGCTTTCGTCAGCTTTTCTTTATAAACACGCACACACACATTTATTCTGTCACTCATACTTCCAGAACATAAGGAGAACTGAGAATAAATCCGGCTACAAAATTCGAATTTTAAAAAGTTCAAACTTTTTAAATTTTTATCACGTGGAGCTTTCCTTATGATTAGGGCTAGGAAGTTGAGGAAAAATCACTTTTTTCACCAGTGTCTTAAGATGATGCCCAACATAATATTGTATGCTAACTGTGGTTCAGTATAGGCCAGAAAATAGAGGACTTTATATTTCCTTTTTTGCCTTTTTAGCTATTTTGTTATTTGACTATCTTTTTCCTGTTCAACAGAGTCTAGCGCAAATTTTAATTTCTAATAGGTATGCATTCCTAAAACTGGCTACAGCAGTTAACAAGTGAGGACTCTTTCTATTGTGTTCATCAGCACCAGCAGAGAACCTAGTAAACCCTCTCTAAATATGCCATTAATTTCGACCATCATTCAGACAATGACCTCGGCCAAAGGGTAGAAGTGGGTAGCTTGGTTTCACTGCAGTTTCACGGTTTGTAAAAGAGATACTGGCCGCAAACATGCCAAAAACTACGCCTAGTAAAGCGTCTTTGTCTTTTTGGGATGTTTTTAGGTCTTTTTGAAAGTCCTTTTAGTCAATTTATAGGTCCTTAACTTACTAGCCCTACTTATGCGACCATATTTTTACTTTTTGAAAGCAATTTGCTTAGCAAGAAAAGTGTATAATGCAAATTATTGTTTTGCTATAATTATTTTGAATAGATCTGAGATGCAATGTCATCAAATTGGACGAAATATTTAAAAAGTATCAAATTTAGTAATGCCAAGTATTGTGTTTTCTTCAACCTTACGTACTCTATTCAGACTTCATCTTGAATTATATGTAGCTTTGTTTCACTTGCTTCTGTTTGTGTTACCCTCAACTTGTGCGCTATCATTTACTTCACCTCTTGGAGAATGCGCCCTAATCATCACCTGGGGTACGAACATGGCCCTATCGATTTACCACGGTAATCTAGGGGTGGATCTATTGTCACGAGATGTACCGCCAGATGGCAACACCATCAATCCCTGGCCTGTTGGCTTTCAACGCGTCAGTGGCTGCCAATGGAACGGCGCTGCACAATATCTGTAATGAAGTGGGCTAAATCACGCATTCTTCTCTCGTTAGCAGGGGTGCACAAAAGACACCCCTCGACGGTGATATGATGTTCACCTTACTAGCAACAGAAAAGCAATTTATTTTTTTAACTTCTACTAACTCTTATTTTTCACAGGTTAGTTCAAAATAACAATAGATGGCTCTGCATAGACTACAAATTTCCCGTTTTGCATTTCTTTACTAGAGGGTAGAGGGGGTAGGTACTGTATTCCACTAGAAAACTTGATACTGAGTATTCGTAAGAAAGAAATCTTTGAGATACCCTAAAATCCCCTCCAAACAAATTCTTCTGCATCTGTGAATAGTATAATTCAAAAAGTGAAAGTCACTTAAATGCTACAAACCTTATTAAGTTCAGCATCTTTCAAAAATAGGACATGTAGCGTTTCAAGAAAGTCTTCCTATCCCAAACTAGCCGTTATTTAACAATTTTTCTGTTATTTTCTAAAACTAGTATATGATTATATCATATTTTAAGATTTTCCAAGAATAATAAACGTAGATGTATCTTGAACTTTCTGTGATTACTACGTAAAATATATTTCATTCGGAATGCGATTTCTACATCTACCTTTTTATAGTTGTCAAACCGTAAAAACAAGGACAAGAACTTGTGACATAAGTTGCCTTTAAAAGGCATAACATATGTAAAATACATCCGGCATATTTATTGCTTTTAACGTACTTTTAAAATGTTTCATCATACACCTAGAATTGTTTTTTAACAATTCTTTTGTTTCTCGTGATGACAAACCAAAGTATGAAGTTTTAAAGCCACTCGCGTTTTAAACAGTTGAATATCCTTTTACTCCCTGTATCCCCCCCCCCTTGTGCTTACTGACAATGAACTGTATAATAAAATCATTTCTGCAACGTTTACCCCAACTAAATCGAGGGTGAAAAGTCGAACTTTACATCTCACGAGTCCGTGCCCTGACCACTTTAGCTACCTTTGTCCGCCTTTTACTTCTTATTAATCATGACAAATGTTTTCCGAAAAGTTTTAAATATAGTTTCGCTATACAAAAAACAAAAGAACGGATATAAGTTTCCGGGCATTTAACTGAAAATTCCGACTAACAACAAGAAATATCTGGTCGGCTAAGCTATCCCTCAACGATAAAATACATACAGCCTTAGACAGAACCCTGTAGCTCAGAGGGTAGAGCACTGGCCTGCCGTGCTAGGGGTACCGGGTTCGATTCTCGGCGGTAGGGATTATGATTTTTCTCCGACCAAGATAATTCCCCATCTTCCCCAGAGTCTGGAAGTATGAATGAGAGTGCGACTGTGTGCGTGATCTAATGATTAAAACCCAACGAATACGAGTTAACACCTTCGATACGTTCTAAAGGACAACTGCCGCCGGTATGACCATTGCAGTTGAAGGCGAGGTATAAATGAAAAAAAAAAAAAAAAAAAAAAAAAAAAAAAAGCAGCTACCAGAAACGAAGTTCGATTCGGAAAACATCGGAAGCATTCGATGACGCTGTGTTCACTATATATGCTTTAATACCACTCTGGCTTCTTTTCAAATCTATGCGAGAGATAGGCAGGATGCTTTGCGGCTTGGCCGTATGTATGGTAAAGCGCATATTCCTCGTAAATAGACTAACATGAGTTCGAATCTTTGATATGCACTTTTCTTTTTGTTATTGTTACTTGTGTTTTTTCTTGCAAGGATAAATAGTAATACTTTAAACACATTCTTGTTGTTAACAAAATAAATGAAATTCTATTAGAAAATTGCCTTAATATTGGTTGTGTAAACACTCGTGCTCATTCATTTGTTAAGAATGTTGCTGGCATATAATGCGAAGTATCCTCTGGTGAAAATTTCCCAAGGCATTTGGTCTCATCCATGCCCCGCAGAATAAGGGCAGTAATGGTAACAGAGGGTTTACACACCCGATACTAAGTTCATTTCCATTTTTATTTGATTTTACATATAGGAATAAAATATTTATTTCAGTTAGTTTAAAAACAGATTAGGTTATTTACGTTTTTACGTGTGAGCATAAATGCATAAATGTATAAATCAAGTAAACCTTAGCAACTGGAAGTTATAATTCAATGTGCGTGATACACATTTCGTATTTTTAAAATCCAAAAATCAAAATGATGTTGGGGAAGAACCTTGTAGCAGGATTTTACGTAAAAGCCGCGAGGGATGGTAAATGATTAATTACTCTCACCTTCGGTGATGACCTTGAAAAATTCTGGTAGATTTATTCGAAATTTCACGGCTGCTTAGGGAATAAGATTATTATCTTCAGGACGTAGTCGCAGAGGAGAGAGAATATAAGATGATATGCAAATAAAACTACAATAATTCTCCTTTCCTCTTAAAATTATTTCATTTTTAGATAAATTATTTTTAAAACATTCTTTTTAACATTGAACGAATAAACACATTCATTACGTAAGCATTACTTGTTCTTGCAACTTTAAAAGATGCTTTTACATTATATAATGCACCGCATATTTCTGCAAACTTGCAGGTGATATCGCACACGTCCGAACTGTTCGGAATCTAAATGCAGAAGAAAATTTCAAATCCTTTTTCTGTAGACATCGTACGTCTATTCAGGCTTCTACTAATCTCATCCCCTCTAGGAACTATTGATTTTTCTCACTGTTGCCATTGACAACAAACTTTCATTGCATTTAAAGTCTGCATTGCCTACTATATATATTTATATTTATCTTCTTTCCTTTTTCATACACTGTTCAAATATTCTCACTTATCCATCACATAGATGTTCCATTACCCCCACAATCTGACCATAATGTTCAATAAAAAAATCATAAAAAATCGTACAAAATCATTAGTTATCCCTTTCTCTTCTGAGGTCCAAATTCATTACAAACAATCAGCCCTAAAATACCGTTTCAACCTTTGTATGTATAACTACTACGTACTTATCTATAACCGTTCGGTTCTAGAGTCCGTTTAGTAACAGACTCAATTATGAGAGAATTCAGTAGGATGAAGGTAAAGCGACGCGTTCCGTGACTCCATTGTAAATCGGCCATGGAAACGATGTGAACTTAGAAATATATACGCTTCCAGAGTCTGTTCATTTCTAAGCGCAAGGATGTATATGTTTTAAAATCCTATACATTTTCCTGAAGTCCGTAAGTTTTTACTCTATTGTGTTTTACAGTTACAATACACCTATCTTCAAAAAAAAATTCAAGATGCCTTTTTATGTGCAGAGGATCTACTCCCATTAGTCCTGAAGCCGTAGGATCAAGGACCAGGGCCTCCCTCTACCCGGGAGCGATGGATACTCCGGGGCTCTTTCCATAGGGCAATACCTGATTTCTTAAAAAGCGCCCCCCCCCCTCCCGCTGAGCACAACGTCAAGACGGATGGAAGTGGATACGCCAGTTACTCGCGTCAACTCCACAGGGAAGACTACCGAAAACCTCGGTGGGGCCGCCTGGTGATAGCACACCTTCTACTAGTTCTGCAGGCTAGTACCCGGGACTTTTTAGGCAACCCTCTACCCCCTCCGGGCGGTCGTAGCCTGGCCGGAGGTGCCAAATTCCCCGTGGGTGTCGGGAACACACTACCCCATCGAGTCCAACCCAATCCGAACAACTCCCCTACGGTAGGGGCTCGGCAGTTCGGCCCGAGGTTCCTCTAGTAACGTCAGAGGTACCACGAGTGCTAAGGGTCCGCAGCGCCCGCACCAGGGCAGCTGAAGGGGGCGGATCCCCTCCCCTACGGGAATTCAAGGTGCTTTGTTTGACATGCAAATATCTTAAAACTGTGTTGTTTAATCCAAGTAATCCATAAATTACAATTTGTTGCTGCTTTTGCTTTAAAAGGGTAGTTTGGGGTGAGGAGATTATCTTGAAAATACTGCCACACCATTGGAAGACCCAGAACTTAAATACCCCCTCCTCTACAAACCTTTTTGTAAATAATTTTGTGTTCTGTGGTACTCAAAACGCGTGTTTCTGTTGAAACATTGACATAAAATTTCTTTTGAAACGTAATACATCATACACGTACCATAAGCAAGTGATAGAAGGCAACAGTTTTATATAAATGGTCTATTAACGCGCTCTGAAAGTGTAATCCACGTTAAAAAAGATGGAATGTTATGTGTCAGTTTAATTCTTATTGTTCTTGTATGACAATCACAGTAATTCAAAATAATTTAAGCACTTTAGCGTTACGACAGTAGTTTTTCTGTCAAAAATCGGAGTGGTAAATGTTAGGTTAGAACTCCAAAGCGTTGCTGCGCGACCGCAGTGTGATCTTTGCCATACATCGATAAATCATCGGCTGACACAGATCCAGCCCTAATACCCTGTCCAAGAGCTAATTCTACAAAATAACCACAAGACTTTCACCATTCACCATTGCGTAACATGACGAAAAGTTTCTACAATTGCCGAGATAAAAGTTTATAGCCTACGTTAAGTTATCATCACCAACGTCATAAAATCCGTTTATCAACTAAAGGAAAAAAAAAAAAAAAAAACACCTGCTCTACATTTTCTAAAATTTATACTGTCAAATGGGGACAAAATAATAAGCATTAGAAAACACAGGCTTACTTAACCCATCATTACATCATATATAAGCAAATAATCTCGAGAAACATTAGATAAATACCCTTTTTGACAACCTTTGACAGCTAGCACTAATAGTGTGGTTTTCTGCATGAACCACTCGTATTAAAAGACTCAATGGAAAAAAAACTGTTATAACATGCCATTGTTACCCTTCTTGTTTCTTACCATAGAAGATGTACATGCATATACAAAGCAGGAACCATGCATGGATTTATTTAAAGGCGGATTATTTGAAATGTTGCAAGCAGCGGAGAGCACATTACCTTGGAATTATCAATAAAGTTGAAGAAAAAGTACTTGCGAGTTTACTTGCGACAAAGTTAGGCATTTTTCCAATGAATTCAACTGTTTGCAACCAGTGACTTTACCAGTAGGTACCAATTCTATTTCCTCTGCACAAGGAAGTAATACTACAAATATGTATGTAAAAACTGTATAATCAACTTTACCAATTATATCAAAGGAATGATGATGATGATGATGATGATGATGATAATAATAATAATAATAATAATAATAATAATAATAATAATAATAATAATAATAATAATAATAATAATAATAATAATAATAATAATAATAATAATAATAATAATAATAATAATAATAATAATAATCTGGACAACAGCAGCTACATATTTTCACACAATACTTTATACTTTAATATTTAGGATTGGTATATGACACGCATGTTAAAGGTGTCCTTATTTTTTCTCTTAGGATTGTTATACTGTGCTCTTAGCTTGGTTACTCAAATATCCATAATCACAAAATGAATCTCCATTTTAGCATTTGTATAATAAATAAGTGTTACGAAAGATAAACATAAGGTTAAGACGATCAAAATATATTTCTAGCACTTTTAAAGACGGGCGCAAATGACCTCGTTGTAGACGGGCCCTAAAACACCACACACTCACTCACTCACTTATTTACTTTTAAAGAGCAATATCTTCGATGGCCATGTGGGTTTTTCCTTAAGGAAAAAAAAAAAAAAAGAGTAATAGTCGCTTAGCAACTATGATATAATCAACACTGAAACATATACATTTACAAAAGAATGCATTCCAATTCCTCTTAACCCGAAAAATTATAACACCCTTTTTATTCCATATTATGTTTTCTTTCTAAGACCAAACATTTGTTCACTACTGTACCTTCTAGGTACTACCTATCGAAGTCCCCATTAATCGATTTGCTAATGTAGTTATAAATATAACACTAATTCCTGCTATTAAGCTGGGTTACTTATAATTTTCACTTTAACAGACTTTACTTACTTGGCTGAGCCAATGAAAGCTACTGGAAAAAGAAATAGGAAACTTGAAGAACAAATAAATATTAAGACAGTTCTTGACTTTCTCACACTTATGAGAATCAATAAACAGTTTGTTATAACTGCTTCTGATGTTCTCCACTTATGAATATGTCATCATCTGGCTGAAATAATTGAATTTGTGTGAAATTAATTGTGCTTAAGCTTCCTTCAATAATTCTAAAGCAATATATGTTATTTCTTTACATTCGTGTTATAGCTACACAAACAAAATACGCTCGGTACCATAAACAACTAAGCAAGTTTTTCTATGTCGACATTAAACTATGATGTTATTTCGTCGGGTGAAATAAAATAAAATTCAATTCTCTAATTTTAGAATTACTTTATAACGCCAGGTGTGTATAAAATAAGCTATTCAACTCGTTTTCATAATCCACTTGTGCAAGTTCGCTCAAGCACTAAATATTCACTTGTACCACATTTGAAGGTTTATGTATTTCATAAACAGATATTCTCGAAGAAAATTTATAGCACAACAAAACAAAAGATGTGAGGTTTTGAAATTTCAAGTTAGAAAGATATCGATTAAGAAATAGACAGTAAACAAAATACATTCATCTATACTAAATATTATTAACATAAAAAAATTGTCCCTTTTCTTCTATATGCCATAAAAAACAAGTGATGATATCGCATACCTTTTTTTACCTCTGGACCATGATTGCCTATCAAAGGTGTTAAAAGGTTGTCTTTGGGATTTGTACATTAAATCATGCACACAATATAGTACACTAACGCTCATTCCGCACTGGAATATGGTAAGAGAAGTCTCAGCTGGGATTCAAATTCGGGACCTCTCGCACTGTAAGCAGGTGCTTTATCGACTGAGCTACTGGGTCGAAACAGAAAATTTGTTAGGCTTAATTTGGAAATCACCAATCCGATTTTGATACTTGCACAATCCCTCTTCCCAACTGATATAGGATATAATGTTGATAATTTTTCCACATGGTTACAGAATATATGTCATTTCCAAAGCTTTTTACCTGATGTTTTGGGAATAGAGAATTTTCATACTGGATGATTACATCCATATTCCGTGGATGTTAGGATTTTCTGTGTTACGTACAAATTGACATAATAATTACGGAGTCTAAGTGGAGGTATAACATTTAAAACTTCATCTGTTGTAATTATCTAAATACACCTTGAGCATTATGCTTTAACAACCAAAATATGATTGCGGTTAAACATTTCCATAACTTCAAAAACCGTCACAGAGGTTACGGAAATCAGAAATGCTACATTTGTCGATATTTCACACACCTCTGTGATTATTAGATGGCTTTGCAAAGTAAAGTATTAAGTTATAGAGTGAAAAATTCACTACACTTGATATTTTCTATATCACTGCACAATAATTCCATAAACAATAAAGAAAACTCTACTTGACGGTCAAGTATGTGGTACTACGTGGTACTAAGTCTCACAAATACCTTAAAATAGCATAAAATGACAGTAAACCTAAAACTAGAACTAAAAAAATGGATGTTAGTTGCTCTTGACAGAAAAAGCTGTATGTTAAAATTCGCCGCAAACGCCATTCCCAGCTACCGGCAACTGGAGCCGCAGTAGCCGCGAAAGTTAAACCTCCACGCTCGGAGTATAAGCACCTCACGCTTGTGCACCCCTGGATCTCTGTTCCCCCTCACCTACAGGAACACAATACCGGATTTGTTCAGGACGTTACATGGTTTGACACACTGCGGCCCGCCAAAATGTTTATGCTCAACGGCAGTGCTAACAAGACAAATGGACGGGATTTTGTGCGAGGAAAAACGTGTAATTTACTGCCTGCCGGCTAGAAGAAGCTTCAGCTTATCTGTGTGCCCTTTCATTTGTTTCATGCCCGGGTTCCCAAACAAACACGGTTAACTTACGATTCATTTTATATAACATTCTCGCTTTTCGTGTCAGGTTCCAAGTATATGGTGCTTTCAGTGGAAGATGGAAAAAATGAATGTTTTGTTTATTTTCAATATTTCTTTATGTGTGTATATTGCATATATGTTATACATTTATATAACCGTGCTTGCTTATCCTCGGATACTTTAAACAATGCTCTAGTGAGAAACCTACGAGTTTGGTAAGAAAAGTTTCCGACCTAATAAAGATACAAGACATTTTTTCAGAATTTTTTCGTTTTTTATTTTTCAACATAATCTCCTTGTAACTCTACACACTTCTCCCAGCGATATTCCCATCTCTGTAACCCGTCCAAATAGTACTAGGCGTTTTTCTCTGCAAAATAATTGTTCACGAAGGTGATTGCCTCTTCATTTGAGGAAAATCTCTGTCCTCCGAGCGCAATTTTAAGATGAGGGAACAAAAAAGTCGCTTGGCGCTAGATCTGGTGAGTAAGGCGGATGGTCAAACAGTTCAAACCGTAATTCGTGGATTTTCGCCATTGCAACCGCAGAGGTGTGAGACGGTGCGTTGTTTTGGTGAAACAGGATTTTATTTTTCTGCAAATGTGGCCGTTTTACCGCAATTTCTGCCTTCAGCTTGTCAAGTAATGATGCGTAGTATACTCCTGTAATGGCTTTTCCTTTTTGAAGATAATTGATTAAAATAACTCCATGACTATCCCAAAAAAAAAGTCGCCATCACTTTCCCAGTCGGAAAAACAGTTTTTTTTTTTTTTTTTTTTTTTTTTTGAGTCGGTTCCCCCTTTGCAGTCCACTGTTTGGACTGTATTTTTGTTTGTTTCGGGCGTATAATGGTGTATCCAAGTTTCATCTACAGTAATTAATCAGTGCCAAAACTCGGATTTATTGCACCTAAACTGCGCCAACAGAGCGTTGGAAATGTTCATTCGAACACGTTTTCGGTCTAACGTGAGCAAACGCAGCACCCAACTTGTGAACAGCTTTCCGATGTCTAAATATGTATTTAAATGTGTCAAACACGTTTTTTGATGTTCAAAGCCTCTGCTATCTCTCTCACTTTAATTCGGCGGTCATCTAGCACTATATGGTGAATTTTGGCGATATTTTCATCGTAGTTGCAGTTTTTAGACGTCCCGAACTTTCTTCGTCTCCCAAGCACTTACGACCACGTTTAAATTCAGCTGCCCAAAATTTCACTGTGGTAAATGATGGTGCAGAGTCCCCATACACAGAATTCAACTCATCTTTGATTTGCGTAGGCATTATTGTCTTTCAAAAAAGATATATTTAATGACAGCTCGACAATCGATTTTGTCCGTTTTTATAAAAACACTCACTCAAACGACTGTTACATAACAACTGAACGTCCAAAATGGCTGAAACTTTACTGAGTAACTGTCAACAGATGAACAACGAAATTCACTAGCTTTTATTTACGAGTGCTGCCATCTTTCATGTTGAGGTCGAAAACTTTTCAGACCATCACCCGTATATTCCACAAATTTAATTAAATTTAATTAACTGATTTCCTTATCTGGTTGGAAAAGATGTTTTTCAGTTTCAACATCTTTTAGCTATTTTGAAGGGCACTTACTGATAGCATTGTTGCTTTAGGTACACCCACAAATTCAGTATCGAAACGTATTTGGAAATACATGCTTGTGTCCCGTAAAGCCACCAAAGAAACTATTTTTATAAAAAGTCAGCGTGCAAAAATGCCATACCTTACCAACAAATTGCCACTTAAATACCAAAATATCCCCACTTCAAAGTAAGCTTTCTAAGGAAAAGCTTTTAATATATTTGGTTTTCACAAAAATGGTTCCAAAAGGTTTAGATTAACAGGTTATGATATTTAACATACAAAACAGAGATACTATTACTTGAATTTTCTGTGAATGGCCTTTGAAGTCCTCTTCATTATTTATGAATGTTTTTCATAATTTTGTATAACTGGGAACCATAAGCAGTGAAGGAAAAATTTAGCATAAAAATACGGGTTTAATTAAAGCATGCAGTTATTCCAAATACAGTTTGCCACAGCAAAGAAACTCCCAAGGGAATGAGACACAGATGGGAGAGGGGAGGGGGTTAGACAAGGTTTCGATACCTATCCTGGTAGTTGTTCGACTGTCGGGTCAGTTCATTTACAACCAATTCAAAAATATTCTGACGCTTTTTATTTGTTTGCAGAATAAATTTGCTCTTCTTTTTTGTGTAATTTACGTCCTCCAACTTTAAGTCATATCGGAAGGTAAATGAATTGGGTGAAATATGCTCAAATGAGACCAGGGTCCACAGAGCTTAGAGTTACCCTACATTCGTCTTTTAGGATAAGGGAAACCCCCGGAAAAACCTTAACCAGGTAACTCACACTGACCGAGATTCGAAGTCGGGAGCTCTTGACGTGAGGCAGACCGGGTTTTCTCGGTTCTACTGAGTGAATAGGGCACATCTTTCTTTAAATTTTCAACTCCTTGTGTAGCATGCGTTCTCTGTCACATACATTCACTGCCCTTGTCGCATTGTGTAAGCACAGCACATTCCTGTCAGGGAGTTTCTTTGCGATTGCGAACAGTACTTATAGTCTTATAGCTATTCTGACATTTTCGTTCTTATAGTTCTTATACTTCAAATACTTTACACACTTTTAAGTTCTAAGGCATCACACTTTCTTTTCTTGTTGCCATAGAAATAAGAATAACAACATAACAAATCGCTATTCAAATATTTAAATTGCCATCCAGCATCCTGTACCCAGTTTTACCAAAAAGAAAATATGAAATTCAGTTTTTTAATGAAATCACTATAATTTGCCGTGTCTCTATATTTGGCGTGAAAGATCAATTAATTTTGTTCAGAGACCTTTTTATCAGGCTTTAGGTTCCAAATCTATAAGTAATACGGGACCATCGCCTTTACTTCTCCTCCAAGGGAAGCCATGCTAAATATTTTTACTCCTGAAAAATGCATTGCTCTCCGCCGGCTATAAACCCACGACTTTAGGAATACAAAATATGGAATTAAACTATTTTGTGCACGTGTTTATCTCGATTTACATTAAGCAGGAGGAACAAATACGGCTTTTTCAACAATATTTTATACAATAGATATAGGCAACAATATACGATAGGACATGACATCGTTTTTAAAGTAGAATTTTATCTATTTCTTATGACTTTCTGGTCGTAGTACACTGTTGTAAAAAAAATCGATCTAATAAAAGGGAATTCACTTATGAGAATATGTAACTTGATATTTTTCTCAAATTTGTTACAGATGTTTTGGGGAACAAAAACGTAACCATACCTTTTTTATGTAAAGGGTAGTTTGGGATGCTGGACTCAGTAGTGCCGAGTTTTCGTATCTCTCTTTCATCCCTTTCTCCCCCTTAAACACCCCTTTTGTGCTCCCTAAACATTCAAAAGTATAAACTGTCGATGTATCATTTTTGTATCTAATGCAACCTACTACAGGTAAGTGGTAGAGAAGATGAAAACTCTTCATGTCTTACTAAATTCTTTGCAAGTTGTTTTAAAGTGGCTGTTTCGTGGTATTAAACTGTAGCCAAATTAAACATGTGAATGTGGTTTTTAATGCTTATGCAGAAATAGAAGTTGGAGAGGAACAGTTTTCAAATATCAACACGCAATGATTCGTGAGACACTAGACAAAAGAAAGGTGTGAAGAGTCTGGCATTCTCCTGACTCCCAATGTCCTTCATTAAATATAATTTCACAGTTAACGTCACAACCAACAGAAAGAGCAAACCAACCGAAAAACCAGCCAGGCTCAAGACAAATGTTCTCAAGAACTCGAATGGCCTACTTTCCTGACATAGAAAAATATACATGCTGTAAAACGCTTCAAAATTAATGTACTGGGTATGTTTACAAAACTGCAGTATCCTAAATGATCCGATAGCATTATTTTAACGTTTCTATAAAACTAAGTAACCTATCTACTTAATGTTAATGAAAATATGTGTATAAAATATTTGTTTCTCAGTGATTCCTTAACAATAGTATTCATTTCTTCTGTCTTCAGAATGAATATCAGAGTTTTTGGTGTACCTATTTGATTTCATCTGTCAGATTAAGATATAATCTTAAACATCTGAAAAGGATATTAAATACACCAAGAACGTCTTTAAATTCACTTCTTTAAATTCATATACTTAATTTTACTAAACTTTTACTCTGTTTCCTCACCCCATACTGGCTCTCTCTTTCCCTACCACTTTCTCAGCAGTCATTAAATATTGCATTCCAAAAATTCAATTTTAAGAATTAAATAGACATATACCTACTTTCAGGCCCATGTGTGCATACCTGTGAATAACACAACTAAAAAACCTAGTTTCGAACTATACCAAATTTCAAATTTAAATTAAGTGTCTGCCAAATTGCAACAGGAAGTTTATCAATGCCCTCCTCTTCAAATACAATTTGCATTAAAATGCTTCGTTATTTTTTATTTTATCAAAAACAGCTCTAGAGATTTTTATTAAAATAGCTTTATATTTATATAAAAACAATATACCTATATTTCAAACTTCCTCTTCGTTAGGCAAAATGTTACATAACCTTTTCTAACCAATGAATTATAAAATATAGTCAAATGTTTAATCTAAAATTCAGCTTTATATATTTTTAGACAAACTATAAATTACCATAAACTGTTCTGTGACAACAGACCTTTCGATATGTTCGTTGTTAATGACTTAATTTTATACCTATTACTATTTAAATTGATGCCATCATTCTATTGTTTTTCGTGATTTCTTTTTCAAAACTGCTGTCGCAATTCAGTTGTTTCCCGCGATGTCCGGAAAGATTATGCGTATTGTAATTTCAAGGCTAGCGCACAGTGACCCGCTTTTAAACACCTTACTATTGCTTCGACCCCCCCGGGATCCATTTGTACCTACAACGAAACGTTCAATGACAATTTCTGCAAACATTTACGTCATTACTATGAAATAGATGGGAAAAGTTCTTCTGTAAGAGTAGTTTAAAGAAACTATGATGGTAGGGAAAATCTAATGTGTATGTGACAAATAAGAACATAAGAGCATTAAATATCTGTACAAAATCGGAATAAATGTCTTGTATCTTGTCAACTGCGTATACCTTTACAATCCGAAACTGCATTCTTTGATCCGGTATTACACAATGCAATGATAAAATAAAAAAATGTGTTGCATTTACATGACTTTCGTTTATTTTTATCTCTCTTGCACACCGTATTCTATGGAAGTTTATTTTACTTGTTTGATATTCCATTCTTTCAATGACATCACCTGAAAAAAAGTAATTGCTAAATGACAAAAAACGCATGCTAAAATATTGCAACACCCAAACTAATATCAAGGAAAATCTGACCTAAGCATTTTATTATATATAAATTCTGCTTCAAATAAGGTGTAAATTTTTCGTGCGGTAATATCTATATAAAATCAAACTTTTAAATTCGTATCTACAACAGGTAATTTTATTAGTTTGGATAAATAAATACCAAAGTTGGTGTTTTACATTCAAGATCTTCAAGGCTAAGATTTCAAGAAAATCCTCAAGCCTAAATTACCCTTTGCATTATAAATTATTGTTTATTCTTTTATAAAAGTTGTCCTAATGTTTGCTTTTATTAAGATAGCATATCTATGTTTTAATATATTTGCAAGAGAAAAACAAAACATATCGCGAAAATTCTGAGAATAGCCTGTCCTCTTCACCTGGAAAACATTTTATAATTTTTCTTCTTCTTTAACTTCCCAATTGTACCACTATCGTGGTCTTAGGGGATACTTGTTCCTATATCCCTTTTGAGGTCGGGCCTTAAGACAGAAGCTTTGGATCCGATAGAGAAGCAGGATAGGTGATCAGCCCAATGCCTGGTGTGAAGGCGAAGGAAGTGGATGATGTACATGAGGGCGAGATGAATGACAGGAAAAGTGATGATGGAGCATTCGGTGGAATGCTGACGGGGTAACCGGAGGATCCGGAGGAAAAACCCTTCCCAGCGCCATGCTGTCCACCACAAATCTCACTTTGCGATCACCTGGGTTCGAAACCGGACCGCCTTGGTGAGAGCCAAGCGATTTATCCACTCGGCCATGGCGCCATCACTTTTGTAATTCTTTATATTGGTAAATAGTAGAAGAATGACAAAAGCTTTCTATACATAAATGATTACTTATATCAAAATTTAATTTTCTCAAATATACATTAGCAGTGGAGAAAATATTGCATTCCACCCTAAAATATAACATCGAGAATTCATCGAAGATACGTATTGAGACAACTATAATGAAAAATAAGCATTTTATAACAAAAATGGTGGAGTTTGTACAGCTGTCTCTTTGTATGCCTAGTTTTGGAGATATTTGGGAAGAAATATCTTTCAAAATATTTTACGAAATTGTCAAGAAAATTCCTCCACCTCAAATATCCCCTTACATGGAAATTACATAATTTTTTCTCAAAATTGGCTCCAATTTTTATTAAAATCAATAACATATTTAATATAGGTAATATATACGTATAGTTTTCTGAGAATAGCCTATAAGGAGTATATAAAATAGTATACACTATCACTCAGTGATAAATGTAAAAAATATATTTTTTAAATATTCCTTGTTATACCTTTAAATGTTCTTAGGTTAAAATGTAGTGCGATATCTGTAAAGCTCTTCACGATTCTTCTTTTTTCGTGAATGGTGTTCTAATGGTTGGAGAAACTCGTAAGTTGAAGATAGCGTATTTCACCGCCTTTTTGTTTTTACAGTGTTTCCCGAAACACATATTTGTGACAAATATTTCGAGTACTGCTAACACTACTTCGAGATAAGGGATACAGTAGGTGGATTCATAGCTATTGCCAATGTAGGCTAGCAATGACTAATGACAGGGGCGGGCTCTACAGATATAGGTATATAGTATACCTGGGGTTATGATGAAAGCTAAGGGACGGAAGTGGGGCAACCCCAGCACCCTGCACACACGCGAGGGGCTCATCAACCGGCCCACCGATGACATTTACTGCCCAAGGACCTGCTGCAAGTGTTTGTTCTACCGCGTCCGAGAGCGGCCATGTGAAACATTATGACTGTCCCCGCACATCCATGGAGCATTTCTCAAGGATGGCCCAACGCGATTTAACATGTGTTTAATGGAAACAAACTTAATTGTTAATTTAGTGAAGATCTGATACAAGGTACCTTTAGTTCCTCTGCTACGGATCCTGCCAACTTATCAGTAAAGTGGGTTTGTGTGCTTTATTAATGAGCAACCAGGTTACCGCACTGCAGAAGGCACTGATCGCCTTAGAACTCTGGGTTCACAAAACGAAAGGAAGATGGATGAGCAAGTACCGAACATCTGATCTACCTCAGTAATATCGTAATAAACAGTTTAAATATCAAGAAGATAGACAAACTAGTTACATTTTGGGGGAAAAAAAGACTTGAATCTTTCAAAATTCTCATTAGACTTAAAAAGCCAGTGGCAATCTTCAAGATGTTCTTATAAAAGCAAATGATTATACAGGTAGGTAATTAACGTTAAGTGAAATAAACATTTTCAAAAGCTTTAACGTCCTTTAATTCGTGAAATGATGTTCTAACAATTCCGGGTCCTGTGAGCTTAGAACCTCCCATTCATCTTTCAGAATAAGGGAAAACCTTATCCAGGTAACTCGTCAAGAGTCGAACTCGGAACCTCTTGAATCTGAAGTAGAGATGCCACCTCCACACAAGAAGGTGGGCAACGAAATTTGGTACTGAATTAAAGGTTTACTAAAAAAGAGATGTAATTCTAAGATTTCATAAGCACTATTTTTAGAAGAATAACGAAATACTCATCTGAACGTGATACATATTTCTTTCCTTTTCTGTATCATCATCATCATCATCATCATCATCATCATCATCATCATCACCATCATATTATGGCCACGCTGTGGCTCAGTGGTAGACCGCTTGGCTCTCACCAAGGCGGCCCGGGTTTGATCCCAGACGACCGCAAAGTGAGATTTGTGGTGGACAACACGGCGCTGGGGCGGGTTTTCTCCGGGATCTCCGGTTTCCCCCGCCATCTCATTCCACCGGTGCTCCATCTTCATCTCATGTGTCATCAGTGTCATCGCCTGCGGTGCCGTATGTAGTAAAAGCGGGCGTTAAACACTACACATTTCACTACACATCATCATATTAGGAAAATATAAAGTTGCTAACATAAGTTATTCTTTCAAATCAGTAGGTATACTATAAGGAGATACAGTTCTAACAAACCTTGTGCCTTTTAAATATAACTCTTATAGAAATCACAAATGTCTTCACGATTGATATCTTAACTCTAAAATGCCTCTCCTTTACAGTCAAAACCAAGGATCAAAACATTTTGAACATAACCCCGCCAGTGTCCTTGCTTCTGTCTAAAACGGGTCGCTGTGTACTCTCACAAAATATATTAAGAATTGGGATATGCTAATTCTTACAGTTTTGTAGATTCGAGAAGCATTTTGAGGAACCATAGTTCAAGTTGTTGAGAGTAAACATTTTATATTTTGTTATTGTTTATAAATCAGCTGGGCATTAACACCTTAGTCATAAAATAAATATGTGAAAGTTTTTCAGCAATATCACCATCAAGAAATGTCAATCCACAGAAGAGCAGTATTACTTTCAAAATTAACTCTCGTAAGTAACAAACGGTTTACAAGTTAAAGTTACTACTTAGTCAACACACAATACCTCGTACACATCATCATCACCACAGAGGTATGGCTTATTTGAGGCTCTCAAGTCTCAGGATGAAAAATATGACGCATTGTAACTTTCTTTACACTTGTACAAACTATTCATACATGCGCTTATTTCTCTTTCTGCTTCACATCCACCCAGATAAATACCTATTTGCAGGAATTGTCCTATTGATAATTTTCTTGTAGGTACAAGTGAATATTGGGATACATTAGGCTTTAAGCTGGGCATTATGTGATGGCCTTGAAATCCCGCTCTCTTTGCACAGACAAGAGAGAAAAAATGAATAACGACTTCTCATTTTAGTAAAGTTCAAGTGTTGGAAAATTCAAACATTTAAGAAGGAATATTCTGTAGCTGGTCCACTTAAAAAACAATATATTTGCCATAGATTGTATGTTTTAACACGATCTTCATTTTTATGTAGTACTACTTTGTCTTTCCCTTACCATTTACCAGTTATGCAAAAGTCATTTAGAATTAAAAAGACTTTAGTCTATTTTCGGATAATTCAAGACATTTCATAGGCAAAGGCATTTGTGAGAAAATCAAAGGTTTAAAAAATATTTATGTAAATGTTAGTGTGTAATAGGTAGTTTTTCTTGAAAATCTTCGTGTTGATCCTTAGAAACTGCTGATACTGTTGTATGGTATTTAACCGATTTTTCGTTTTTGAGTAAGCAAACACATACATATTTTTCTAATAATACTTTTTTAATTCAGGGAGTCATAAAACATATTTTCTCGGTGACATCTGCATACTTAAATAATGGATTGGTTAGCTAAAGCAAACAGTTGATAGTGCTGGAAAGTACACAGTTGTAAATCACTGTATTTTTCTTTACTGTCATAAAATCAAGTGATACCTTACTTAAGTATAGTACTGCACAAAATGCAGACATTGTTTTGCATATATTAAATGAATACTGCACATACACACATTTATTTTTTAACAACTGATATTTTTTCATGAATTATATAATTATCTGGATATCTGATTACGAGGATAGCGTTTTTCCCCGTTAATTATAGTTGGTTTTATTGTGTATGTTTTTCAGATATACAAGCAAAAAACTAAATACTTTTCCACCAGACATCTGATTACTTTAAGGAGGTATCTTGCATGTATAAATAACAAGAACTTAACATCGCTATTTGTTTTAAACGACATTTTGACTAAGGACGTAATTTGACAATGTTGTAATTTTATACAAATGAATAGCTGCAAGATGTTTAATTATATCAGCCTATATTATGGTAGCTCAGTCGCAAGATTGGCCTTTAACTGCAATGGTCATATCGGTGGCCGTTCACCTTTGGAACATATCGCCTATTGACGATGGTGTTAACTCGTAAACGTTGGGATGCTGGTACTCTGTATCTTTCAATCATTAAATCACCCAAATATTCGCAACTCTTTCATCTTCCAAACTCTGGGGAAGATGGGAAATCATCTTGGTTGGAGAAACATACCCACCCCCAGCCGGGAGTCGAACCCGGGGCCCCTCGCACGGCAGGCAGGTTAGCTACGGGGCCAGCCCCAAAATCTTGTTAAGCGAGAGGAAAAGTTTTCTCTTCTTAGGAATTCCTATTTCAAGTTATGGGCATTTATATTATCAATATTTCCACAAAGCATGCCTGTGAAGGAATTCACAGAACCAGTCTAAAGATGCTTGTAATCTACTTGTTTTGCTTCCAAAAAGTTAAACACGAGGGCAGCAGAAGGGGATGAAGGGTAAGATGGTGGCGGTGCCACAGGGAAGTACAAAGCGAGCTACTTGGGAAATAATTGATAAATAAATTAAGGTAATTAAGAGGAGATTGTGAAGACACCCCATATCAAACTGACTTCACTTTGACGCAAATGAGTGCAGACATTCATCATCCAACTTCCAAATAATTGGGGTAATCATCTGCCTAACATATTATAATATCCCTGTGTTCCGACTTTGCCTCATCATTTTACAACCATTAACGTCGCTATCTTGTTGAACAGTGTGAGAAAAACCACGCGGACTCGGCAAACTTAAACACTATTACGTCAAACATTTATCTTGGAATGCAATGAGCTCCATAAAATATCCATAATAAAAATAAATACACAGTTGAAACAAAAGAGGTTTGATGTGCCATATTCTCAGCTTTCCGTATTCATTATATTACAAAATAGCTTTACAATTTTTTTTCTATCTTGGTAATATATGATGTATCTTCATCTATATAAACATTTGCAAAAAGGTTTGATTACACATTTCGTTGTAAGTACAAGAAAGGTAGAAAAGGTAAGGCAGGAGCGGCTGAATCGATTCAATATTTTGAAAATCTTTCACAGAAACCCTATTTGTCACTAAATAGGAAAGCTTTCACTTTATATTGACGCCTGGACATTCTATACTATATTAAATTCTAAGTTTTTCGATGAGGATTTTTCTGTATATTTCCGGTTCATTTTTATTCCGAGTGGAAACTAATTCTAATCGTCCGCAATCGGAGGATGATTAGAATTGGCATAACGGATGAATCGGAATGAAAATAAAAACGGCGGAACATTCAATTTCAGTACATAAGTAACCATGTGAACAAAATATTTTTACATTCGCATCTTACACACATTTCCCACATATGAATTACTTTTTCCCATAGCGCCTACACTGATTTCGTGGTTCAATTCTCCATTTTTCTTGGCTCATTTGAGCATCATTTCATCCATTTCATTCATCGTCAGATATGATTTAACGTTGAAGAACGTAAATAAAAATAAAAAGAAAGTAATCCCCCACCTTACCTTAATCCGATTCGCCCATTGTTGTAGCGGTACTAATTTTTGCCTGTTTGCAGCACTGATTAAGTAATATCATAACAAAAAGGACGATTATGGATGTCAGAAAGTCTGTATTTTCTTACTGTACTAGTTTCTGGAGCAATTTCAATGGTCATTCGTTATAGATCTATCATAAACGAATGTAAAAAATAAAATAAAAAAATCCAGAAATAGATACCTCCTTTCCCGAAAAAGAGTTCGATTTCTCACTCAGACTGAAGAAACACAATCGTATTAGACGCTTAAATGTCTCAGGTAGTTAACTTCTTCGCCCACAAAGATCGTTTCAACACAATACACTATGGTCCCCTAGGAAGCAGATTTTGAAAAACATCTGAAAAGCCAATCCGGATCTCGCGCGCTTATGTTATCCTACTTAATCTAATGTGATAGTCAACTATTCAGAAAATAAGTAAGTATGCTTTGAAGTTGAACCCACAAAGACTGTTCCGCCGACCGAAGAGGATTTGCAAGGTTTCCCGAAGTCCTCACAACTGACAATACCAGGCTGGTACCCTCAGCTCAGACTTCATTTAATTATATTTATCGTGTCATTACCTAGTACGGAGGGAGTTTAACACTTATAAAATTATAATACAATGCTCTTTGCATATCACGAGAACAAAAGAATAGTGACTTTTCAACTTCATAAAATGTATAAAATATTCCGAAATCCAAACCAACGATAATAATCTCGGAAATAGTAAATGCAACAAAATATATGTATTTTATATAAGATTTTCTCGCTTATTTAAAACATGTGTTTATGTTTATCTAATATTTTAATGTTTGAACGAAATTTAGATTGGTGTTGGTTTACTAGTTACTCAAACTTATATACAACATTCACTCAGTCTATTGAGGACATCACAAGACATTTGCATACAATTTAAAATATAATTTCAAGTTTCAATCCGTTAAATGTAAAACTGTTGTACCTATTTCAGACTAAATCGACTCATTTATTTTCCCACTTAAAAAGGAGTTTGGTCAGAAAATTGTATGGCATCTATGTATATGTATGTTGTATTTTTTTTAAATGCTACACTTAAATAAGAAGTATAATATTTATTTGACAATTTCTCAGTGATGCTGCTTAAAGATGGGGACTTTTTTTTTAATTTTCATCCTCAAACGTGAAACATATCGGACAATAATTGAAACGGATGAAATTTTGCTGAAATAAGTTAGGCTCCATAGAACTCACTTCATCTTTCAGAATAAGGGAAAATCCCGGATAAAAAAATCATCTCCAGATTCGAGATTCGAATTCGGAACCTCTTGAACGTCAGGCGGACACACTCTCACCTATGCTACAGAGACGGGCAGATGGCTACATATCTACATGTCCGAGTGGACATTTTTTGAAATCTCGATATAGAACTATTTGATGATATACAGCACTTTCTTTATATGAGGATCGGCTGATGAATTCCGAGTCTCACATAGAGATGGTACCACTGGGTTCAGAGTTTAAGTCTAGACAAGCTTGTATTCATAGTTATAGGTCAATAGCTTGTTTAGTTTTTGAATGACAGCATTTTAAACAAGACAAGTATAGAGATTTCGTGAAAATGGTGGATTTGGATAAACGAGTAGTGATTAAATACTTTCATTTGAAAGGCTTATCACCCAAAGAAATCAAAGAGGAAATGAACAGTACATTGAAAGACTCTGCCCGTTCATATACAATGATTGAAAGGTGGGTTGCAGAATATGGGACGTACGAGCATTAGTGATGAGCCTCGCTCTAGACGCCCTGTGGAAGTCACAACTCCAGAGATCATTGAAAAATTCATCGTCTAGTACTGTAAGACTGCAGATTAAAGTAGTATGAGATAGCAGAGGCTGTAAACATATTAAAAGAACGTGTAGGCAATATTTTAAGCAATGTTTTGAGCTTTTACAAGGTCCGTGCAAGATGGGTGCCGCGTTTGTTGACACCTGATCAAAAGTTGCAAAGAAAAACTGATTCTATCAAGAATTTGGAGCTCTCTCGTATAAATCAGTGAATTTTTGAGACGGCTTATTACCATAGATGAAATTTGGATAGAGCACTATACTCCAGAAAATACTACACTGTCAAAATTATTGCGCTAGGTGGAGCAACTCCAAAAAAGGTTAAGTCAATTTTCAGCTAATAAGGTTATGGCGAGTGTTTTCCGGGATGCACAGGGAATTATTTTTATGGATTTCTTGGAAAAAGTTAGAAGTATCACAGGCAAATACTACGCAAGCTTACTGCAACGTTTGAGGATGAGGTGAAAAAAAAAAAGAGATCTCATTTGGCAAAGAACAAATCTTGTTTCTTCACGACAATGCTCCAGCCCATCGTTTAGACATTCCAATGGGAAAAATGTGCGAATTAAAGTTCGAACAGCTTGGGCACCTTCCCTATTTGCCAGATCTAGCATCCAGTGACTACCACCTGTTCCAGAACCTCAAAAAATTTCTTGGAGGATGAAGATTTTACAGCAACGTGGTCATTGATGCGGTAAACAGCTATTTTGAGGAACATGCTACATTACATTACATCGATATGACAGATGTATTAGCCTCTCTGAAGATTATGTTGAGAAATAAAGATTTTCTTTTTTGTGAGGCCCAGGAATTTCAACCGACCCTCGTATATACAGGAATGAGTTCAGAAAATAAAACTGGCACTTACACTATTGGTGTTGATATTGTCATGACGTAATAATTTCCATCCTTTTGTCTTTAGTATTACCAAATACAACCTAAATTTGAAAACAAGTCGAATCAAAGAACACGTTTTAAACCTATAGCGCCAATTAAATTTGAAACTGATATGCCCTAAGTGTATTTACACTTAACGAAAAATTGTGATAATTTTACTTAATATCATGCTGTGAGAAGGCCTAAAATAGTCTTATGTAAACTTTTCACTGATAAGGTTCGACATTTACAGCAATGGGTCTATGGAAATACCATAGATTGAGGAAAATCATTCGT
Source organism: Mantis religiosa (assembly GCA_030765055.1). Lineage (NCBI taxonomy): Eukaryota > Metazoa > Arthropoda > Insecta > Mantodea > Mantidae > Mantis > Mantis religiosa. The sequence goes on from CM060953.1 coordinate 151,257,916, forward strand.
TCACGGTTTTATCTCATGTGAAAACATTATGCAATTTTTAAACACGGCTTCACCAAAATTACTGATGATAAAACTAGTTTTTATCACTCTGAGACATAATTAACTATGTACTGATGTCACCAAAATTAGTAAGATACCATTTAATCGTAAAAAGAACACATTAAAAATGTCATACGATATACTTATTAGGCTTTCTAAATGTATCGTATATTCGAACGTACAATCTTTGGAAGATTCTAGCTAGAAATGAGAAATTTATCGAAAACTAACACCATAGATAAGAGAATATTCTCACCTCATTTTATATCACTATACTCAGCACTCTAATAAATTTTAAACAGTACAAGGAATATATTTTATTGTTTCTATGGCATAAACTCAATAAAATATCCAACTTCACGTTACAAAACTACCTAGAGCTCACTGATTAACACAAATAGGAAAATTTCTTATGTATTAACACATACATGACTTTTTCTGATCAACAGCCAGTCGAATAATATTATATATCCTTTACAGTTATACTAACCACTTCATGTAAAAGACCATTATTGTTTGTTGAAATGGTTTCGTTACGTATTTAGTTGTACGTATGTAACACGAAGACTAATGCGACAATCCTTGAAATGTGAGTCATTATAGTTGGGTTTGAAATTTCTCTTTTTTTCATTACCACCAGATACAAAAGTTGGTTTAGCATTTCATAAAGTATGTAAAAGAATAGCACCTGCTGAAAAGTTGAAAACAAAACGAAGAATATCTGTGAAAGGTTAATGCATAAGATGCTATTTGAGAGAAATTGTATTTGTATCATTATGTACAGTTTCCAGAATTAAGCCCCCCCCCCCTCTCTCTCTCTCTCTCTCTCTCTCTCTCTCTCTCTCTCTCTCTCTCTCTCTCTCATTATTTACCAAGTTCACAGAATTATATACGAGCGCTGTTCAATAAAGAATGATCATATTTTACGGTCATAATTTTTCGCACTAAAATTCAGTCTTATTATATTCTGTTAGCTTAATGTGAAACAAACACGCCGTAGTAGTTTCATTGTTGGTACTCCTGGTTGCCGCCTGTGTGAACCAGGCAAGTTCAGATATGTTCAGTATCGCCTACCGCTGCAATGGAGGTAACATGCAGTTAAAGTTGATGTTTTAGGACGATCCAGAGTTTCTTTCAAACGTAGTCACTGCTGATGAAACATGGCTACATCATTTTGATCCTGAGAGCAAACAGCAAAGCTCAGTGTGGAAACCTCCTTTATTACTAACCCCCAAAAAGCAAAAGTGGTTGCTTCTGCTGGGAAAGTTATGGTCACCTCATGGAATGGTTTATCAGCATGGTGTACCTGCACACACATCAGTAACTGGACAATACTACAGGGATGTCCTGAAAACATTACAAGTCCATATCAGGCGCAAAAGACCACATTTTCATGAAGCAGGCTGGATGCTGCACCAAGATAATGCGCGGCCGTATATTGAGAATGTTGTTGCTGAATATCTTACGAAAATCAATGTGAAGTGCATCCCTGACCCTCCCTATAGTCCGGATTTAGCCCCATGTAACTTTTTTCTATTCCTTAACTTGAAGAAACGCCTTCGTGAGAGGCATTATCCATCATCAGAAGCAGTGGTGAAGACCGCGAGGCGATTTTGAAGAATCTCTCAAAAAATGGTTTCCATCGTGTCTTTGAAGACTGGCAGAAACGCTGGGACAAGTGCATCGCGTTCAGGGGAGACTGTTTTGAGAAGGACCATCAAAATTATGAGGATTATTAAAGGTACGTTGTCAAAAAAAAAATGTGATCATTCTTTATTAAACAGCCCTCGTACATTTCATTTGAAATGAAAAACACTTTACGCTTTAAAGGGATTCCTTCAACATCTCCAACCGTCAAGGATGCTGAACTTAAATTCTAAGGTACATACTCATCTGGCTTTTCATTTTCTAGTTCACCCCCTTCTCTTGTACTTCACTGATATCCTGCCTTATGTCATATTGGCATCTTTGTCTTGGCAACAATTGTTAATCTTCTTTTAACCTATTTCATTTTACATCCTCCAGTGTTAAGTCACATCGCACAATGAATGAAATGAGTGAAATGAGCCCAAGGTCCGTAGAACATAGTGTTAACGACATTCATATTTCAAGATAGGGAAAACACCCCGGAAAACACTATCCAGACAACTCACCCTGACCAAGATTAAGTTCGATATATTTATAGAAAAAAATCCGCATATATTCGTGTATTTGCGAACATCTTCAAACATAAAACATCAAAAATAAAACTCGGTTAAATACGTACTTTATGTTGTAGTTAAGTTCGGTATTTTTCAAGGATAAAATCCTACCACCCTAAAGTATACTTATATAGAGAAATTTAGTTAAATTAGAACTTTCTCAAATATAACCCTGAGGAACACCCAGATATTTTTTCCTACATGTTTCTTGTAGGTACCACAGAGATACAAAGGCGACAGTCAAATGTTTGAAAAGACGTCCCTCTATGGTGACTGCTTTGAAATTCCACTCTTTAAAGAAAACGCGACAGAAAAAAAGACTAATGAAGTACCTACTAGAGAATTTAAACCAATTACAAGGAATGTATCGAAAATGGTTAACAAAAAAAATACTGTTAACCATAATTTTGTTTTCAACGTTCTTTATTGATGAAAAAGTATATAATTACATATTAATAAAAAAATTTTGTTTTTTGAAAAAATGAAAAATAACGAAACATTACTTAGTTTTTTTTTATTTTTTTTAACCCTGCCTTTATCTCCAATGCTTATATCGTCGGCCGTTCTCCTTTGGAACATACCCAAGGTGTTAACTCGTATTCGTTGGGTTTTTTAAATCATTAGATCACGCGCACATTCACATTCTCATTCATACTTCCAGACTCTGGAGAAGATGGGGAATTATCTTGGTCGGAGAAAAATCCCCACCCCCACTGCCGGGAATCGAACCCGTGACCCCTAGCACGTTAGGTAAATTGTAATCAGGAATAGGGGTACTTATTTATCCGGACCAAGGAGGGATGGCTCAGGCGGTTTCGTCTATGGTTCGTATTCGGGAGGTCCAGATTCGATTCCCATGGCTGACCTATCTGATCTATGGGGTTTTTCGCTGGTTTTTCTAGGTCGCCAGGTGAATGCCGGCTAGGTTAACTATATCCCCCGAATTTACTGTCTCTGCATTTCATCTCCATTATCATTTCAAATCATCTCCCATCTGGTGATCTCTTTAAGAGTAAAAGTGTTGGCGGGAGTCTCGGCGGTGAATGGCAGGATGGTATGCTCTTGGTAAATACTTCGTCTTCTGGTAGGTCGGTTTCCGGTCTCCGTGCCGGCCTGGTGGGACATTTCGAACCACGGTGAGTGTGATGCCAGTTGCACTGGCCTGCCGCGGACTTTCCAACTAGTCAATAGTAGAGGCCCTGCCCTCTGCGCTGCCGTGACTCCTTGGGTCGGCCGTCCTCTGTCTCCTCTCACCTTATCCTTCCTCACCAGGATGCTCCACTTGGTGCATAAGTAAAATAGACCAAGACTGGTCATAGTGCGGAATCCTCTCCCTACGATTCTATTCTATACTATCCTAGTATTTATGCGATGTGTTTTTGACCTACGGTATTCTTAAACAATTTTATTCTCCTTTTTACTTCCCGTTAATAAAAATAAAATTTTGCATAAATGGTTTTATTACACATGTTCTTGTAAATATAATGAGAATGGAGAAATGAGTAGGGTAAAATAATAATAACATATTTTACGTGCTGGTCGGTATGTGATGACTTTGAAAGCCGGTTCTCTTAAACACGGAATATCTCGAAAGTGGTTCATTTTCCTACAGAAAGAAGTATTGGTTTTAAAGGGGTGTTTTGACGAGATCTACACTTTCTCTAGTTTTTGCTGTTTACAAATTATTCAGAATGAAAACTTCTAAAGCTATTCTCAGAATATTGAAGATATACATTTAATTTTTCATGAAAATATCTTAAACATATGGTATTTTAATAAATATATTCGAAGAGTAGTTTGTGTGGAGGAATCTCTTTGAAAGTCCTATGGCACATCCTTGGAAAATGCTGATCTTAAATACGGTATTTACCACTTTTCGTTTTTGAGTTTTGCTGTTAACAGAAACACGGGGATATTCTTATAAAAATGACTTCTCTTTTTTACTCAGGGAGTGTTGAAACGTGTATTTCCGGTGGAATACAATACTTCCTGTAGAGAAAGTAAAGCTGAACGCGTTACAAGCTCGTTAACTCCCCACTTGCAATTGAATTGTGAACGGTGATATATGTTGCTTGGTCGACACGTGGCCATCTGGTGATCACAATGGGTGCACGTTCCGGAACCTTGCGACAAGTGTACTGATTCATCCCGCGCATATGTGGCCCTCTAACTCTACTGGGATCTACTAGGGCTTTACTTGGTTACAACTTTACTGGTGGGAGGGGGTGGTCGACTAACTGCAAACTTGTGCGGTACAACTGCTGCGGGTTGTGATCCTTGTTGACGTATCACTAGGTCCAGGGGGTGGGAGTCGGCAAGTTACTTCCCTAAGTCGGTAAGTGTGACAGAAATATCACTCCAGGTTAATATCAGCTACAACTGGATAATTACTACGCAGCTTTAATTTAGTTCACCAATTTTCATTGAGATTGTGTTCACTAGAGTTTGTTTTTAAAGTCAATTTTGGTACATTCATGCTCAGTTTCTCCAACAGATGTTAAGACTTAATACGGCTGTTAGTCTATTTAGCAATAGTTATAACAAAAATTGCATTTCACCAAAGTGTGCTATTAGCTTAACACTCGTGCTAAATCTCTTGTTAACCTAACAAGCTATATCTCTGTTCTTAAATCGTTAACAATTGTAGAATTGTAAGATGGCGGGCGTGAACGCAGCTTTTGATGTCGATTAGCTATATTTAGACCGTCTAAATGGCATTCGTAATATAGAATAGCCTATGAGGAGAAATGATTTTGAGGAGCTATCAGAAGAACATTTTCTACTGAGGTATAGACTGTCGTAACAAGTTGTTACGAAGGTTAATGAGGTAGTACAAAAGAGGTTAGAACATTGCATCAAATAGAAATATTCCGATATCTCCTTTGCTTCAAATATTAATAACTTTGCGACTTTATAATTCACTGAATTCTGTGGATAATATACTGTCCACCACGCGTCTTGAAACGTCAAGTCACTCGTCACTTCTGTCCTTCTTCGCACCTCGTTTTAAATGTATGTAACATTGACGAAGTTCCGTCGTACTACTGGTTGTGACATTTGAATCAAATTAAACTCATTTTCAAACTTTTACCACGTCACATATTTCTTTTTCACATTTACAGCAGCCATTCTTATATTTAGTTACTAATTCAACTAACAGTTCTTTCTCTATTGATGAGAAATTTGTCCTACAGCTTCTCTTCTGATTTTGTTCATCCACCATTTTTTCAACGTGCGTAAACGAAAATAAAAACAAAAGCTCATTGCAGTACGTTCAGAAAATAATAACCATTCATCCACAGCCTTCTATACCTATCTGTAATATTTACAACTCTCGGCGTTAACACGTGTTTGTTAACATTTTCAGAAAACAAGTTGGTAAAATGCAAGGATTTTAACACTTTTGTTAACGCTGTAACAAATGTTACGTTGCATTTGTTAACGTCGATTATAACATATGTTAGTGAAATCGGAGACTACTTTACTTCTCTAGCACTCACATCGAGAAAAAGCTTACACAAGAGGAGGTTGAAGAGATAATGAAATGTTTAAAAAGATATGCTAGCTCAAAATTCCATACTGTGTTACGTTTCCATTGTTTTTTCTATCTGCTTTCGTGTACTGTTGTTCAGCGTTTACAATTCAGTTTTACTAGAACTTACTTTTGTATCTAATTTACGCAAATCGAAAAAAAAAAAAAAAAATCAAACACACGTTTCAAACGTTTCATTAAGGAAACAGAAGTGATAGTCAAATGTTTAAAAGAGGTCGCTGCATACTGGTCTTAAGTTCTATATTCTTCCAATGAAACCATGAAACAACTGAATGACAACACTTTAAAGATACATTTACACTAATTTCTCTACCAGATGTCGTTTATTTTTGTGTAAATAAAACTTATGAAGCTTACTATTCTATTGCAGTTCGTGTTAACTAAGATAAAAATTTTGAAAGGGGAAAATGAAGACTGCCCTGTGCAGTCTGCAGTAGTTGGTTAAAAAATAAAAAAAAAAAAAATAAAAATAAAAACTGGACTGTCATTATTTCCTGGTGCTACCTGTTTGTTAGGTTATTTGTGACACTGACCTTGACATAAGGTGCAGAATGTGGATGCGAGTGCATGCTCACGACATTGCAGCAATTAAGATTATCACTACTTTTGTTGCAGCTACTATATTAGCGTGGCTAATTGTATGTCATGCTTACATTAGACTTAACGAACCTCCATGTTGCGCATAGAATTCTGAAAAACATATTCCGAGCAGGTACGAATGAACTCTTTTTTATGCATCTTCCAAGCTTTTAATAAAAGAAGTTAAAACATTTTTATCGTTATATTACGCCTCTAAATGTTATATTATTCTTAAAGTCGTTACACTGACCTTTAGAAAAGTCGAAATAATGAATACTTCACTTTCATAACCACCTACTTACAATAAGCAGAAGAAATATTCCAGTACAAGAGCCAAGATTTTAACAAGATATCCGCGGTTCAAATCTTTGCAGTATCTTCCTCTCTGACTAGGTTTGTTTGTTACGTTTCCTCAGTCTGTATAACTGTTAACTTTAGATCTGGAACGTTTCCTTCAAATTTATTTCATGCATAATCAGTGATGGCAAATATAACGAACATTAAACAGTACTTAAATAGTGCAATTAGTGGGTATTCCATCCAGAAATTTTATATTGTGAATTCTATATCCGTCCTTAGAGAAAAAAAATGTGTTTGCATACCGTAGAACCTTAAAACAAAGTGTTGGATGAATACCAAGGGTGTCATAAGACTTTATGGATGTATACCATTATATGATAAAATTAAAAAGAAAGTAAATGAAATAGCATGTATTCCATATTTAAATAAAATGTATGTATCTTTAATGTTCAAGAAATGGACTATGAATTCCTCATTATATGATTAAATCTTAACACCCTTAATTAACTACAAAAGGGTACTACAGAAAATAAGTAAAGCACATAAAAATTCACATTTTGTACTTTTTTGTACCAATAGTTATTATCAGAACATTCCACGTTGAAAATTAACATTCTCCCCAATTGTAATGCCTCAGAAAACATGCTCGAAATTTTGGGGCTCTTTCTTTTTCTTGTTTTTTTTTTTTCCTGTTTTCTTTTCCATCACAAGAATTCGTTACTATGATTAAGCTTTTGAATACGATTTCCGAATGTTATGGGCAACTAAGCACTTTAAATATCATATGAGACAATAGGCTACTTCCCAAAGAAAGGGATTTATATTAGGAAAGTTAGCAAATTGAAATAACTGGCTGGTTATTGAGTTTACTGAGAAACATCATTTATCAAACGTTACTATAATGACAGAAGATACGTCTATTGATTCTGCAGAAGTAAAGAGTGAAGCGAAAGATAATGATGGGCAACAGCGCAGCGGGATCTCTTAACGTTTCCAGACAGATTCCTCTCGATAAACATGTTGGGGTTGAAGTTTCAAGAACAGGAAAGAAATAGTTCCCTCCTGAAAGCTCATCTACCGCATATTCCGTACACCACATCCAATACATCTAACCCTGCCCCCCTGCTAAGTAAAATAGAAAACCAAGAGATTGGAAATTGTGTAGTAGTATATACTCCAACCCACCATTTGCATACCGACCTTCAGAAACTTTGGAAATGCCAAGATAAGGATGACCAGTCGAATCCACAATCTTCCTATCTCGACACTCAATCGATACCACAGTGTTTAATTAAACCCTTTACTCATGTTTGAAGTTTTAGCACACAAAATGCAGATTTTTGAAAGCATTACACATGTAAATACGAGGCGCAGAGAGGGTGACCGGAGCGAGGGGTAGGGAAGAGAAGGGAGAGAGAGCTAGGAGCACTATTTGTGCTAGTTCAAAGTGAAGTAAGATAAACACGTCTGCTGGTAGATATTCTGAAACGAGATGGCATAAAAGCTTTGAGAAATCCATAACGTGGGTATGACAATTCTGGCCAACTACTTATTAACCTTCAGCAGTAACGGTGATCCCTCATAGACACAATAAATTACACGCTATTCACCTACCGCAGGAGAATGCCGTCACTCCACTACGTAATTTAATGAACCACTGTCAAGCGATTAAAAACCTGGCATAAATATAAAGTCACTGCATCAGGTTACGTGCCACGTGAACTACCGTCGCTATGGTAACGCACGTGTGGCCATTCCTTCTCAACAGCAACATCAACAAAAAATGCCTTTGTGGAACAATACCTACAAAATGTTCTAAACTGACGAAACATTTTCTGTCATCTACTATTTCTGCATATTATAGAATTTCTATAAAATGTGATTGTTTACTCACGTTACATTATAAACTATATATTACCTATTGCTTTTTCCATACTTTATTAGCAGAAAAAGAGTTATATTTCTATCAAAATCTTGATCAATATGTCACCAGAAATGCATAGCTGAATAACAATTGAAAAAAAAAAAATTGAAAAAAGGTCCGTTCATGTGTGGGGGAATTCGTGCAGTATCGGCCAGCATGCAGTACCGGCCACTACTGTGATTTCCCTTTTCGCCTCCATGTGGCAAAAGTTTCCAGTAAGCAGCAGTAAACTTGTGCATACACGTGCCCTACAGTCGGACTTCAGTTCTTTGTCTGGTCCGAGTGCTTGATGGTGGCTAGTGTAGCTCTTAGCGCACGGAAGATATTCTGTGGCCTACAGCGGCACTATATTTGCGATCTCTGTAAATCAATGAGCTAAACATTTGTGAACTTAACAGAAATGGTGTCAATAAGTTCCCATGCTTTTATATTCGGCTATTGTTCTATATGTGGCAGTACAGTGCATCACTGACAATCTATATTGTAACTGAAAAGACAGTGGCCGATACTGCAAGGCACTTTCTACAAGCCATATAATTCTAGCTTTTTTACATTCGATGTAATAAAATACTATAAATAAAAAATAAAAATCATTACATTATACTATCTGTAGAACATATAACTTGAGGTAAGAGAATAATATAGTAAGATTCCGATTAAGTACCACAATTATAAAGTCAAAAAAACTCAACCCGGCCGATACTGCACGACCTTCCCCTATAGCTGCCAAAATTATTATTTCGCTTCAGCACTTCTAAAATAAGTCAAAATATTTACAGGAAATCCCCCCATCTCAAAATAACAGTTAAATGCAAAAATTTAGGTTATTTTGGATTTCCTCAAAATATTGCCCTAGCGATTTTTATTAAAATATAATACATTTAAGATATTTTTATAGCAAAGCAAAATTTATATCTTGAATTTCCTAGAAACGGCCTGTATAGTTCTTTTCACTCTAACCAAAATTTCAATAACTTGTAACCGCATAACAAAAACTTAAATGTTCATTCACATGAATTTCTCTATCCATGACGGCATTTCTATTAGCTGATACAGCTTCAAAGCTTCAGTTCTATAACATTTACGTCCAAAATTGATGTCATTATTCTAGGAGTACCATGCTAGCCTCTAACACCCGCGGTCACCAGGTTCAAAACTTGTGGAGGACGATGGATTTTTTTTTTCGGAAGATGAAATGAAATTTGTAGTGTTAAACGCCCGCTTTTACTACATACGGCACCGCAGGCGGTGACACTGATGATACATGAGATGAAGATGGAGCACCGGTGGAATGAGATGGTGGGGTAACCGGAGGTCCCAGAGAGGGCCCGCCCCAGTGCCATGTTGTCCACCACAAATCTCACTTTGCGGTCGTCTGGGATCGAACCCGGGCCGCCTTGGTGAGAGCCAAGCGTTCTAACCACTGAGCCACGGCGCGGCCGTCTTTTTTTCGGACGTAAAATTCCTTAGCATGGCCCGTGGTCCTGTGCCGCAAACTTGCGGCACGTAAAAGAACTACAAGCCTGGTTAAAGGGGCCTCTAATCAAATTTAACCAGTCTTTCAGGTAAAAATACAAAATGGGACGGCGAGAAAAGAGCGCCAATAAAAACAATTATTTCTATACAGCTTACACAAACTATTCTTAGTCAAATCTCATTTTCTATCGCTTTTATGTGTATCTAGTCAAATGATTAACATATGCTATATACCGCCCTTGAAATTGCATGCTCTTTGCATGACACTGCGCGAAACATCTGAGTATGACAGCACTTTATAAAAAAGGAAAAGTAGTGAAGAAATTCAAAGGTAATAAATGGAAATATGAGAAATGGTTGATTCCACAGAAGGAGAACTACATTTCTGTGTGTTAAGTTTTTCTCTGGCTCTTGTATTGGAAGTACACAAGTCATACAAAGTTGTAACAAGTTCTTTATAAATGAAATAATTTCATAACTATTACTACAAAATTTTATGGATGGATTTTATTTAGCATGTCATATTTCTTAGTTATGCTTTCCACACAAATTAACACATACGCACACATACACAAACGGACCCTTTCTCAAAAATGCTTCCCATTTATTTTCAGGAGGCCCATGCATTGAAATCTCCACATTGACATTTTGGGTGGCAGAACATCCTCTATCGTCCACCAACGCAAAGTAAATCTCTGAGGGGAATGTGCCGCAGAGTGTCATCCTTACACAGTGGAATAAGGACAGCGATTTATGTGACAGAGAACGCATGCTACACAAGGAGTAGAATTGTTAAAAGAAACATGCATCTGTACACTAAAACCGAGAACATTCATTCACAAAGGTAGAAGACGTCAGAATATTTTTGAGTAATCTGTAACTGAACTGACATGGGGTGTCATAAACCTATCTAGAGAAGGTGTTGGAACCTCCTCCAACCCACTACGTCTCTAGCCCAGGAGACTTTCATTGCTGTGGTATACTGTACCACGTGATTATTAAGGGAAAACAAACATTTATTAAACAGCCTGGCGGTTTGTATCTAATAATAGTAGTTCTATAAACTTTTGTGTTTAATAAGCCTATTTTGGTGCACAGAATTAATTGAAAAATGATTATAATCTAGTGTTTGTAAGATTTAAAAGAACCCAGGAAACGTTTCAGCCCTATCTGAATAGTTTGGCATATTTACATGATAAATAAAACGTACAAGAAATTTTAATTTTCTGCGAGTAGCCTGTGAAGTATTTATGACTCGAAAGGATTTTCTGCAATTTTATATAACTGACGAACCGTACCGCGAAAAATAATAATAAAACTTAAAAATAAACCTGTTAAATCCCAAACCTTTTGTGCCATTAACTATTTTTTGTTATGAATTTGAACTTTCTAATACATTTAATTTTTGAAGTGCTAATTTACCAATTTTTGTCTCTCTTCTGTGATGTTATGAGAGGAGTATACGGAATCTCAAGCCCAGTCCGTAGGCACCTTATAGCTTAACTCGCTATAACCTACTGTATTCTAAATCGAAATGCGTAAAGAAACCATTTCTAGGCTGGCCCTGTAGCTCAGTCGGTAGAGCACCTGCCTGCCAGGCTAGGGGTACCGGGTTCGATTCCCGTCGGTGGGAGTAGGGATTTCTCTCCGACCAAGGTAATTCCTCATCTTCCCCAGTCTGGAAGTATGAATGAGAGTGTGAATGTGTGCGTGATCTAATGATTAAAACACAAACATTACGAATTAACACCGATATGTTCCAGAGGAGAACGGCCGTCGATATGACCATTGGAGTTAAGTGGACAAAAAGATAAAAAAAATAAAAGAAAGCATTTCTGAAAACGTTTATCTGGCTGAACATGAAGGAGATTAAAATAAGATTTTGAAACCCCATTTTAGAAGGATTTGTTATAAAAAAAAGTGAATGCCACCAATGTAAAGTTAATACAAAAGCTTTTGGTCCAAACAGATAACTGTAGTAAGGGAGCACGTAACTGCGCATATGATGTTGGAACCGTCAGGTGCTTTCACGTTATCTCACCGGATGTCCCTGAATCATTTCTTGTGCAGGTCGTGCCGCAAATCGACGGCTTCCGGATACTGGCCGGCGGGTATTCAACCTGTAGGACGCTTCCCCAGGTGAGTGCCACCTTGGGCTTTCTGTACTGTTAGAGAATTGGTGAAGACAGGCATTAAAATAGGTAACCCATGATGAAAACATCTTTATAACTCTCGCCCTTATACTTGCAACGTTATCTGTCCATGCGATCTTTCATAACTGGATAACAATAACTGTGCCTTCTTTTGGGTTGGTGGCTGAAATTAAAGCACTGAATTTAATATGTATAACATGTGTGTAGAACGAGGCGACAACAATAACATTTTGAGAGTTACTGTTATGAATAAATGATTAAGAAGTGAAGTTTAATTAATAATTGCAGTTTATGCAAATTAATCATTTCTTCACCTATACAGGCTAAGCATTTTGATAGAGTCAACATGAAAAATTCAATGCCATGGCCGGGATTTAAACCACGGATCTCCTGGTTTCCGACCAGTCGTTCTAACCCAATGAGCTATTATGGCCAACCTGCCGTGATGACATTAAATTCTCCATTTGGCTCACATATTTTCCCGGTATACCACTAGGGGCTCTCGCATCGGAGATACTCGTTTGTGGCGACTTACCATTGTTAAGTACTTGAGTCCCAGGTTTCATCATTTACGTAACTCTTATTATTTAAGTTAATTGATGGAAATTAATCATTTCTTCACACTAGCCGTATATAGGCTAAGGTTTTTTATAGATGGAGTCAACATGAAAAATTCAATACCACGGATCTCCTGGTTTCCCTCCAGTCGCTCTAACACATTGAGCTACCATGGCCAACTTGCCGTCATGACATAACTGCACTTGCTGATTTCCCTACCACTTACCATGAAGTCTTTGAGCCCTCCAGAAATGTACACTTTTAGATAAAAATATGAACTTGAGCGTATGAATGTGTGTGTGTGTCCAACTTCTTCCAGCATTTGACAGACCATTTTATATAAAAACACTCTAACACGATGAAAAGTATACATTATTTGTTTATTTTATCAGAAATTTATATTTTAAAAATTCTACGAATTGATTGTAAAGTTGTCTTATTTACTTATTTTGGTACACTTTGTATTCTAGTGACTGCTACACCAGGCAGATGGAAACTTAACAGAGAGCAAAAGTAGATCTTCTTAAAATAAAAAATTCGTTATACAAAAATTAACCATTTTAAATATCGATAATATTTAAGAGTACAAGCATTTATTGACTTCTGTGGCCATAATTTCAAAGAAATGATGTGATCAACTTTTTAAGCATTTTTCTATTGCCTCAACCGGTAAAAAGGCAATTTGTAGAGAAATCAAGATACCTATACGTTAAATGTGTCCTGCAAACATCTTAAACAGAGTATTTTAAGAAAAATCGTTATAGTTTTCTTTTTTTTATGAGAAAAAATATATGTTTGTGTCACTTACTTGGAAGATGCTGAACGCAAATAACAAGTTTGATATTTGATATTTATGTTGTTCGCAGACCCCAAATTTTTATTAGTGCTCTTTTTTATTTCAAGAGATATGAAAAGTGTAATTTCGGTGAAATATCGGTTTCAAATTTGTTGGTGGAGTGTAACGCTTTCTCTACTTACCATGGCGAAATAGTAGAGAAATAAAATATTTACTGAGTTAAGAACACAACAAAAATATAATATTTTGGAAGTAAATTGCAGTTAGTTAATTAAAATTTTATATCCTGGCTTGGAGTCACATTACCACTCTGTGATAAAAATTTCAACACAATATTTTTTCAGAGGTGCATTGTCTTATAAGCCGTTTGTCCAAAATGAAAGATTTCACGAAAAGGTTAGAATGGTGCCCCAGGCGGCCGGGCTGAGGTCCCAGCGGTGGTCCAGGAATTCCTAGCGCGTAACGTCTGGGTTAGGTTACCTCTTGTCTGCCACTCACTCACAATTGGAATTTTCAACGCTGGCTGCAAGGGGAGGCATCAAGCTGTCTTGCCGTTTTGACACACGGTAATAGGTTTAAGGTAAACCTGGCTGTCAGGCTCCAGGGTGAAGGAACCCTCGCTAGGTACCTACTGTTTCTTCAAATATTCTCCTTTAAATACCACACAAAGAATTTCATTACTTCACTAATTCCGGTATATTCCAATTGAGGAGGTATTTAAGAGGGGGAGGGTTAAGGGACCGAAACAGCTACAACAGCAGTTAAAAGAATTTGATAACAAAAGGTAAAATCAGTCCCAAATTAAAGAATTTCTTAAGAAAGGAGAATTTCTAAGACAACCTTTAAACATATAACTTCTTTGATTTTCCTCAGTATTTTGTCAGTTTCAACAAAGAAATTATTTTACTTAAGACAAACGCGGCATCCGCATTTGTCTCCCTATGAATTCGCTGTGATATTCATATTGCTGATGACGAAGTTCTAAATAAGTCTATTAGCCTTCCAAATATGCTTAACTTTCTAGTATGAACATGTTTGTACTTTGAAATTTTGTTTAACATTTTAAGTTAAAAACACGTTAAGCTTATAGAATATTTTCTAAAATCCATTGAATCTGTAACTTTATACACACACGTCACACTTGGATATTTCTGACGTAGACCCCAAACTTTTAAGTTTATGGAGGTTAGTACCTTTGGTCCCCAAAAATAAAATTTTATCTATGAACCGGTATCAGTTATTTACTGCACCCAAATAACTCTTCATATGTAAATAGAATGCAATAAACGCACGCTACATTACGTTGCTGGCCTTCTATCCAGAGGTCCGGGTTGGAGGTTGAACAGTTTTCTTTGATACAGCCATGAGCAATTTTTCCAAAGGCAAAAGTCGCCAGTCTGACTTCTGCGGGTTATAAATGGAACAAAAAAGTTAAGGGCACTTCTTGATCTAGATTCTCTTGACTGGTTTCACAGCAACTGAAATGACCTCTAATGGAGCACAATTACGACAACAATCTGAAAGGTTAACGGAACAAAACACAAAATGATATCACAAATTGTTCGTATTTGCAAAATAATATCCTTTGATATCAATTCACTTGGTTCAGGGACACCTACTCCATACTTTTATTCCATGAAACTAGATTCCACTAGGCCTGAAATATACACTCTCCTGCATTATTTAAATTGTTCATTGAACAAGCAAGAAAATTCGTCAGTATGGAGAACAAATGGAAGAGGTGAATAAGGTATATATCAAAGCAAATCATATCCCAATCCCGTGATTTTCCCGAAGGCAAAAATACCTGTTAACCAGATGAGTTCTTGAAGCGTTTACTTTCCTCCTTAGCAAACCGGTTTTTCCGAGGCATAAAGTCTTATGGATTTATCTGAAAATGAACCAGATTTTGCTCAGAGATTTCTATTTTGATTTGATTTAGACCCCGAATCAGCAGTCGAGACATTAATTGTTTCGAGTTTCCATCTTTCAGAATATGAATCTTACGTTTCCTTGAAATGCCCATAGCTTCAATAATTTCAAATACTTTCATTCGGCCATCTTACAAGGTCATGTGTATTGATCATTACTGCTGCAGTGGAGGATTTCGGTCTTCCGCTGAAAGTGTCAGCTTCCAAGCCTTCAAGGCCGCTTTTAAGTTCTCACCGGTCTATTTGAAAATGATGATGCTGTATCTCCTAAGGTATTTGATATTGTCGCCAGGCATTGCTGTGCTGCTGCCGGTCCGCGCGTAGGCGAGCGCCGAGAGAGGACAGAAGCGGGGAGAGAAAGAGACAGTGATATCTGGATAATTCTTTCCTTCTCCTGCCGCCGTGAATGTCCGTGAAACTTCGGCAGCTTTCGAGAAACAATGGCAAGAGGTGAGAACAGTCAGTTGTGAGTCGCAGTTGTTAATCGAGTGTGCAGCTGTGTGGACGTGTGGTAGACGACCTTCAGGAGTGTGTTGTACAAAACGCCCATTTACTTGAAGTAAAGAGCATTTTGAACGTCTGCACATTTGACTTTTAATGTTACGAACCCAGCAAAGTCATAATATATAGCTATAATTTTGTTTTGGATTCACACCCTTCTTGGGAAGTGCTACATAACAGCACTGTAAGGCATGTTTCTAACAATCCTGTATACACACATCACCCTGTAACAAACAGCTATGCCTGCAGAGATCCTTGAAAAAACTCTGTGCTGTCGTAAAACTATTCAATGAAATGTGCAGTGGTGGCGTTAATGTTGCCTCTGTTGCCGTAGGCAAAGCTAATAAATTGAAGGAAGTGTATCCAAATTTTACATTATTTTTTTGTTCAAAGAATAATGGAAAGTCAGAGCGATTTCACTTTCGCATTTCAATAGCGACCCACCGGGACAGGTCGTCTAACATCCTCCAGTTCCAAGTAACCGAGGTTTTAGTTATTTGTTTATAGAATATTGTTGCCATGGCAGTGAAACGGCAAACCTTGCGTTTTAGTGTTAATTCTTCGCTATAACAGTATGGTAAAAGATTTAATGTTAAATGTACAATAAGAAGAATGGCATCGCAATTTGCGGATAAAAATGACTGTGTTCGAAACCTTTTAAATTGACCCTTGAGTTCGAGTTCTCTTGGTGAAAAATGTAACATAATTTCAACAGGAAGACCGATTCCGGATCTTAAACGTTATAACACACGATCACACATTTAATTTTAATAATTCCTGTCACCAGTGCATTAGCAGAACGATCTTTTTCAGCGCTCCGCAGAATACACACTTATCTAAGAAACACCCAAACTCAAAATAGACTTTCATCTGTCCTTGTTATCAGGGGAAAAGGGATTGTTTAATAAACTTAAAAAGCAACGCAAGTATAATTTGAAAATTGCGTTATTAATGTTTTCTTGGAGAAGAATCGGCGCATTGAACTGAAATGCAAATAGACACTGAAAATTGGAGAAATTGTAAGTACATTTTAAATAAGGATGTTGCTATAATTTGTATTTATATATTTATGTTTGTTTTATGTTATGCAACAACCTATATAATATTAACCTGGAAATGCTCGGAATTCGCGACTGCCACTCTACATATTAAGTCTGAAGCAACCAGCAACACTTATGAATCACCCACGCCACGCACCTGGAAATGTTGTTGATTTTGAAAACTAAAGTGCTTCTAGATGGTTATGCAACCGGTGGGGTATTCCGTAAACCTTTCAAATGAGCCTCATAATATATACTTCCCATGCATTAATTTTAAAATTTTAGTTTTAGTTACTAGAAATTACATTATGTATTCAGCAAAAAGAGGTAATTTATTGTACAGAGTTTGGACACTTGTACAACGAGGTCTACCCGAAAGTCCGAAAACCCCGGCCTCTATCAACCCGGGACGATGGAATACTCCGGGGGTCTTTCCTTGGGGCAATACCTTGAGTCTTAAAAGCCCCCCCCCTCCAATCTCAAGACGGGTGGAAGTGAATACGCCACTTATGCACGTCAACCCCACAGGGAAGACTACCGAAAACCTCGGTGGGGCCGCCTGGTCATCCAGCACACCTACTAGCTCTGTAGCCTAGTTACCCGGGACTTCTTAGGCAATCCTCTATTCCCTCCGGGCAGCCGAGGCCTGGTCGGAGGTCCCGATCTCCCGCGGGTGTCGGGAACACACTGCCCCCTCAAGTCCAACCCAATCCGATCAACTCCTCTTTGGGAGGGGCTCAAATGTTCGGCCCAAGGTTCCTCTCGTAACGTCAGAGGTACCACGAGTGCTAAGGGTCCGCAGCGCTCGCACTAAAGCAGCTGAAGGGGACGAATCCCCTCTCCTATGGCAATAGAGTTTTGGACAACTTAAGTTCTCTGTACAATAAATTAAAGGTATCATTTGCCAATAACTTTCAAACCAAAAATTAATTCATCAACGAATCCCAGTGTCATGTATCAACACAGATGACATAATTTCAAATGAGTTTCTTTCTCCACTATAATTTCCTTTAATTATTTTCAATAAAATGCTCTCACCAAAGCTTATTACTTTCTCAAATGTCTCCATAGCAAGTACAGGAAATATTAGATATATTTCACCCAAAAATTCGATACTGAGATTCATAAAAAATTCACGTTTTGAGGACCTCTGAATAAACGTGTATGCGTATTTGAGAACAGCATAACTCTAAAGTAAAAAAGTATACTTTCTATTTAAATTCAGAATCTACCAACACTGTGACATGAAGATTGTTCAAGAAAATCTCGCCATTCCAAGTTACCCTTGTATGGAACGTTTTTCAAAGTTTTTATTTCCTCGAAAATAAAGATAACGATTTTGATTAAAACACCAGAATGAAGGACATTTATATGATAAAGTGCATATATTGACTTTTCTTGGAATAACCTGTGAAATTCCCTTATTTGTAAGGACTGTTATTTACCTAATATGTCAAGACCTACAAGCTCCAAGTTTTGTCTTCGAGTTTATGAGACATTCTACAGATTCCTTTTTGTCCAACTTAGAAAACCGCTCATTTCCGCGTACCTGGTGTTGAGCAGATGTGTGTAATTCACATTCAAGTGGTCCCTAGTTCAAATTTCGGTTAGGATGAGTGACCTGGACAAAGGTTTCTTTCTTACCCTGAATATCCAGTTACCTCTATGAGCTCCGAACTCATTTGAGCATCATTTTAACCATTTCATTCATTCTTCGTCCAATATGGACTACCAAGTTAAAGGACTTCAAACTTGAAGGAAAAAAAAAACTCTCATTAAATTTTCATAAGACACTTGCAGAAGTTTCTGGACACACCGAATGGTGTAACCGTGTAACAGATATATACACTCTGGCTGATAAAAGCTAGCCATGACAGGCGAGGTTATCATGAAGGTTTGAGAAAACTTTACGGCGTGACGATGGCCTGTTCAGGCAAAATGTGTAATTATGTTTATGGCTTTTATCTACACCGAGCTGAACTTGTCATGCCTAATAAAATATTACTTCACCAAGTTTGTTAGTCCACTTTTTTTTCTAGGAACTGGCTTTCTGCCAACTTTTGTTCACACAATTTCTTTCCTTGATTTGAGAGCCACTTGTATTCCGCCTCCTCACTTGATTCAAGAACGGCGAATCTAAAAAGGCAACGTGAGGACGTGTCATAGTGGTTGGTGTAATGACCTGGTCTGCCGTATTAATGATGATACTACTATTACTACTGCCGATGATGATACATAGCTGTCTATTTTCAATTCTTTTCAGCACCTACATCGACGAGGTCGTTCCGCAATGACAGAATGCTTTATCAAAGGATTTTAAAACAATAGTTATGTAATGATCTCCATTTTATTTGAGGAGATTGCCAACACAGTTTTGGCGATCTATAAAATGACTTACAAATAGCAACTTCCAGCTAGAGAAAACGATAAAAAATTCAATTTCTGAGAAAAAGACAAGATAATGATCTTTGAAGCCAGAAGTCGTATGCGATTCAAACGAATTGCAAGAATTTGTCAAAAGAACAAGTTTCTTATTTTATCCCTCTGGATGTTTATGTCTCATATTGACAAAGGGAAGAAATAAACATTAAACTAGACAAATTCATGGATATATAGAGAGAAAAGAAGAGCTTAAAATCTAAAATCTAAAGCAAAATACAGATGAAATTCAATATGTCAGTAACTGTGCCCACGCTAAACTTTATTTGTGAAAACTGGACCCTGTACAGATCACCTGGTAGGTGGAAATTTTGCATTAGCTGGGATTCCTAGGGTCTGAAAATGTGAATAATTAGATGAATGTGTGTATGTTTGTGTGAATTTAACGTAATAGCCAAAGTAATACAAACCCAAAAATAAACACCAATGTAAGTGAGTGAACATCATTGATACTGAACAATTATTCCAAAGCCGCCGATATGATTTTAGATTAGAATGGCTGCCTATACAAATGTATTTAATATAAAAAAGACAAAAAAGAGAGGAAAGTGAATCGCTGGAAATTCCAGTCTTCAGATCACTGGCTGGGAACATTTAAATAGGCGTCGGGAAACGAAGATATAAGAAAAGAACTCCAGATAAGTAATTTAACGAAAGTAATTGATGGAGGAAGCTGAAATGACTAGAGCACACACACAGAATGGAAGACCACCGATTCCCCACAGATATATGAACGAATGAATGAACAAACGAATTAATTAATTAATTAATTGTTCGTTAAAGGCACTACCAATTGCGCTGATTATATCAGTGCCTCCGATATGCCGGAATTTACTCACACAGAAAGAGATCTTTTATATACCATAAATCTGCAGGTTGCTTTAGACACTTAAAAACCATTAGTCTGGACCGAGTTTGATCTCGCGACCTTAAGATCAATAGGTCAGAGTCTAACCAACGGAGCCACCCAGACTGACCCCAATTCAAAAGGATCCTGTTGAACTACCAAACTCAAAGGCAGAGAAATATTGGCAGACCTCTTCGGAGATGAATAGATGACTTCTCTCTGAGTGGGAACAGCCACGTTGATCCTAATTTTAGAGCTGATGACAACAAGAACAACAACAATAATCACGTCATCTTTACTCCATGTTTTAGGCATCTTTGTCCATTTCAATTTCACAGTAATCTGTCCATCGTCTATTTGGTTTGTGTATAATTGTTGGCTTGTTTTAGAATTCTTCTTATTATCTAACATGTCTGTCAGAGATGTAGGTATTATATCATCATATGTTTAATTTCTTGTTAGTTATTCTATAATTATTTCACTATTTATTTGCCAATGAAGTACACTCTCTCTTCTCTTCTGGTCTTATTTTATTGTTATATAAACATTTTAGTCTGTGTCGATGTCGCAGAATTTTTAAAATACATTGTTATTCTCAATATTAATTTGGTCAAAGTTCTTGCCGAGAAAGGAGATAGATAAATAGACATATATATTTGGGTACCAACAATATTTCAAAAGTTAGCTTGGAATAACTTTTTACAGCCATTACAAGTTAATATGTTCGCTGGTTTTGAAATTTTATATTTTTTCATGACACTATGAGAAAAAAGGAATTGTAACCAAATATTTCAAAAAGTGTGAAGTACTGTAAACGTCAATATTGTTAATGATAGAAAACAAAATAATATTTATATTAATTTGTTTTAACGAAATCTATACTTTTATTGAAGTATCCTTTTAAACAAAGCTTATAGTTTTCTACATACACGTTTACGCGAATAAAATTCTTTCAGAATAATATTTTACCACTTGAGATGATTCAAAATGTGATATTTATAAAATCATACTTCCATTTAACCATATGGTATCTATAGCAAAATAACTAACATCATGTTTTAGAACATAAATGAAAAACGGAAAAGATCCATATAGTTTGCAAGAGAAGTTTTTCCCATCGCATCTTTGGAAGAAGCTGAATTAAAAAAAAAAATTAAATAAATAAACAAAGAAACTAGAGCAACTGGAAAAAGTATTTCGGAAAACAGTTTTCATATAATGAATGGAAAATGTTAGAAAGCGAAGGAAAGCAGCTAACTGCATTCCAAATGCATTTAACAATGTTTGCAAAAACACTACTTGCGTACTTGATATTTAAAAAATGCATTAGAGTATTTACAAAGGCTATCTGTTATAAAACAAATTAATTATTTTCTGAACTTGCTTGTAGGAAGCAATAACAATTTCATACCATTGTTTTGTAAGTTAGCGTTATATCTCTTGAGTCGATTTAACGGTTCTTTTTTCTTATTTATTTTTATTTGTTCCATTTATCCCCGCCTTTAACTCCGATAGTTATATCGGCGGCCGTTCTCCTTTTCTGTTTTAATATAGTTTACGTCCTCCATTCATCGGACGATGAATGAAATGGGTGGAATGATACTCAAATGAGTCCGGGGTCCATTGAGCTTAGAGTTACCCGACATTCGTCAATGAGGATAAGGTAAAACCCCGGAAAAAACCTTATCCAGGTAACAGGCTCTGACCGAGATAAAAACTCGGGACCTCTTGAACGTGATGCAGACACGCTACCTTCTTCGCTACCGAGGCGGGCATCGTTCTCCTTTGTAACATACCGAAGGTGTTAACTCCATTCGTTAGATTTCAATCATTAGATCACGCACACATTTGCACTCTCATTCATACTTCCAAACTCCGGGGAAGATGAGGAATTATCTTGGTCGGAGAAAAAGCCCCACCCCCAACGCCCGGAATCGAACCCGGGACCCCTAGCATGGCAAGCAGGTGCTCTACCAACTGAGCTACGGGGTCAGCAATTAACTACCATCTACCCACCATCCAATCTCTATTCCAGTAAGGGATGCAATTCCGGCATGGCAATAGTCGAAGGATCCTCCTTCGCAGAGGAGGACTCCCTTCAACGACCTCTGTGCTGTGTGTGGGTCAGCAATTGTTTTCTCTACAAAATATAAGGCAATTTAGGGGCAAAAATTGTTATTCAATATTTTCTTGTTAAAATTTAAATACAAATCTGCAGGCTCTTATGTCTAAGGGTGTAGTGTTTATATCGCTCTCACCAAGGTATATGGAATTTGGGATAGACAAAGCGACGCTTTGAGGAGGGGGCATTCTTCGGGTTCTCCGATTTCCCTCGCGAATCGCCTTTCCACTTCATAGCATTTCCCTGCTATCATGCCCAGGTTTGGGTATGCTCTCTGACCCCTAGACGCTGACTTTTCAGTCCTCCATAAGGGGTAACCAGAATAAGTCACTGAAACGTTTTGAATTCCTCGATTCTGTTCAGTGTTTTTATAAGACGCTTACTTTACGTCGATATTCTTAAATAAATCACAGTGATCAGCACCAATAGTAAAATTACGAGGACCTCTGCAGTGAATGCGTGATAAGCGGTTATTATGTTATAAGAACAATATTTTCTTAAAATAATATTTAACTGTAACGTTAACAGTGCGAATTTTCGTTCATTATTTCCTATTTTCTCCGCCGTATGGTTTAAGCGCAGTTTGAGGTGTATATTTGCATGCTGAATCTTGGTGGCGTGCGGTCATACAGCAGCAGCATATGGTAGATGGGGTTAATGAAGATGTAACAGGAAGCATGTCGTCGCAATCGTGGAGAATTGGAAATTAGCCGCAGTATGGCATATGTTGGGCACGGTAAATCTTCGTGCGGTAACACAGCCATGCGCGTCAATATACCAGTCTTACTCTGCTGTCGTCAGCAAACGTGTCTGCTCGCTTTTCTACAAACAGTTCTTGCTATGTTAGCTTAATTTAGATAAATTTCCAATTTACATTTACATATTTCGGTGTATGGTAAAGCGATATCCAGTCAGATTTTTAAAAAGGTGATTGCTACGTGATAGCCTTGAAATTAAACTTCTTTGCATGACCAGGAGAAAAACGGAATAGCAAGTCTCAACTTGAGGAAAGTATGAATAAATAGTATACTTGCAAACCAGTCGGTAATATCTCGTAAATGTTAACTCAAAAAAAGGATAATTACGAGGGTCGGCTGACAAGTCCCGGGCCTCACATGCCAGTTTAACGGATAGCATCATATAGTGTAACTCTAAATTAGTTTCTAGCCATAGTTACCAGTCAATAAATTTTTTAGTTTTTGAATGGCAGCATTTTAAACAAGATAAGTGTAGAGGTTCCTCGAAAACCTGGAGAAATGAACAGTGACTAAATACTTCCATTTGAAAGGCTTAACATCTAAAGAAATCAAGGAGGAACTGGGCAGTACATTGAAAGACTTTGCCTCTTCATATACAATGATTAAAAGGTGGGTTGACAAGTTTAAAATGAGACGTACGAGCACTATGATAAGCCTCACTTTGGAGGCCCTTTAGAAGTCACAACTCCTGAGATCAATGAAAAAAAATCATCGTTTAGCACTGGAAGATAGCAGATTAAAGTTCTTTGAGAGAGCAGAGGCTGTAAACATATCAAAAGAACGTATAAGTAATATTTAAAGTAATGTTTAGGGCTTTCAGAAGGTCTGTGGATTACGAATGCCGCGTTTATTGACACCTGATGAAAAGTTGTAAACAAAAACTGTTTCTGTTAAGAATTTGGAGCTCTACCATAAAAAGCCCAGAGCATTTTTGAGACGGCTCATTACCATGGATGACACTTGGATGCCTTACTACACTCCAGAAAATAAATCACAGTCAAAACAGTGGATTGAGCCAGGTGAACCAACTCCAAAAAAGGCAAAGCTAATTTTGTCAGCTAACAAGGTTTTGGCGAGTGTTTTCTGGGATGCATAAGGAATTAGTTTTATTGATTACTTGGAAAAGGTGAAAAGAAAAATATTTCATTTGGCAAAGAAAAAAATATTGTTTGTTCACGACAAAGCTCGGGCCCATCGTTCAATCATTTCAATGGGAAAAATGTGCTTGATCGAAATGCTTGATCATCCACCCTATTCGCCAGATCTAGCACCCGGTGACTACCATCTGTTCCCGACCTCAAAACATTTCTTGAAGGACGAAGATTTTACAGCAACGAGGTCATTATTGCGATAAGCAGAAATTTTGAAGACCATGATAAATCGTACTACAGAGATATTTAATTAAATGAGAACACCGATATGAGAAATGTATTAGCCTTTCTGGAGATTATGTTAAGAAATAAGGGAAAACATTTTTTTATGTGAGGCCCGGAACTTACTAGCCGACCCTCGCATATGTGATACAGAATCAGATAGCTTTTATAATCAACTTTCAATTGAATGTTACCAGTACGTGTTAACATTTTATATTGGATTTGCAATGGATTACGTTTATTATATCATTCCTGCACTACATATACATTAACAGACATCACAATTAAATTGGCAATGATTTGTCATTGGAACAGTTAGATTATACTTACATAATCGGGATAATGTGTCATTCAGATAATCTTGTACAGAATAAAGTGATTTTCTGTATAGGTACTCAGTAGTAGCATTTAATCAATTTTTCCTTTAAGATTATTAGGAAGTGCGCCAAATATTTTGACGGTTTCATAATGCACACCTTTCTGGAAGAAAGAAAGTTTAGCAAGAGGATAATGGATGTTACACTTTTGTTTAGTGTTTATTCTATGAATTACATTTGTTATAAATGATTGCATACAAAGAATTGTAGGATAAAGAATATATAGATGCAAGGAATGGTTAATATCTTCAACCTTCTAAGAAGGTCTTTGCAGGAGCGTCTGCTATGGTGTTAGTAATGATTCCTATTACCCTCTTTTGCATAAGAAATACATATTACTCTCTACTGAGTTGCCTCAAAATAGTATTCCATAGATAATCCATGAGAAAGTTAAAGTAACAATACACTTCACAGCCAATTCACAGACATTTCAGGATATTCTATATACAGGAAATATCTAAAACATGTACTACTTTAGTCAACATTGTTAAACCATTTTAGAGAAAATAAAAAAGTAACAAAAATTTTCCATGTAAAGGATACTTTGCTGAGTCAGGTTTTCTTTAAAATATTCTTGTGGCATCCTTGAAATATGTTTGCATGTTTGCTACTTAACTGAATTTTTGTATAAGAGTTATGTTATTCACAAACAGGCACATTCACACATGAATATGGCCCTTTAATTGCTTCTTCTTCAGAGGGCCTCAAACCTATTTCACTGTTCAAAATTTTGGTTGGAGTACAATATGTTAGGCAAGCAATATTACGACCAACTCATTTATGATTTTGTGGTTTATCCTAATCCTAAAGATGAATTCTGGAATGCTATAGATTTTCAAAAAGTTCTCATTCCAGGAAAAGTAAGTACACCTACACTTATATGGAAAGAAAATGCTGGTTACCATCGAAATAAGTAAACGTCTAATTGTATTGCGTCTGTGTAATAAATATAAGACGGTGAAGTAATAAAATGTCTGAAATGAAGCTGAAATGGGCTCTGGATAAGAAAGAAAAAACAAAAATCACAGATAACTCATTCTAACCAAGATTCAGACTAGCGACATTATGAATCTTAGGCAGATAAATTCGCTCCACATTACCGAATAGTTGGCATAAACTATAAAATACTGTGGCAAGAGAAAACAGTGACATCATCATTCTTATTAAAATTATATACCCATAACCACAAAAATTAATTTTCTGTTATATTTATGTTAAACAAATCATTAATACATCTTTCAGTTAAATAAATTGAAAATTGGAGAACACCCTTGGTCACTTACCTTCCAGTCTTGGTGATGATCATTTCGGTGCCGAGGTCGTGGAACTTGTCCCAGAGTTCCTTTGTCTCGAGGTGACACTCTGCCTGCAGGAGTTCCTCACAGTTACACCGTATCTTCACCTTGGCGGCCGCTCCGGCCTTCTCGTCGGCCGGGTCCGGAGAGTCACCATCGCGATCGTCGTGTTCGGAACCCGACTCTTGTAGTACCGTGGCCACGCCACTCTCGCTGTCCGAGCATTCTTCCACGTCCACCTCAATATCCTCCTCGTCATCGACGTTACTCGTGCTAGGCGGTCGGTCCTCCACATCCTCTCCGCGTCGAGGTATCGTCCTCCTGTGATTTAGTCTGTTCTCTTCAACTCTCCGCTCTCCTGTGCAAAGATGCAATGTTAACCCGTTAGCGAAAACAAAAACTAATTATAGATTTAAGGACCGTAAGTGTTTTGCTGAGAAAAGTTTGAAAGTATGATATGGAAACAAGTATTTCCGATAGGTACTCTGTCACTCACTCACTTCCTCACTCACTCACACAAACACAAACACACACAATACTCTGAAACTAGAACGACCCTGTTGTAAGCATATAGGAGGGGACAAAGAGAGAAACAGAGATAATTCAATGGAATGCTCTTAGGCTGTTGGTTACCGAAACCACCGCTATAAATACCCATGAATTTCTCTACTCCGATTAAGAGCTTAATAATATTCCATTAAGGTATTTCTGCTTCTCTCTTTGTCCCCTCCCATATGTTTACAATAGGCTCGTTCTAGTTGGAGACAACTTGTTCAAAGAGAGGTAGTAGATGTGTTAAAATGGTCGGTCACAATCAACCTTAAAGACACTGTATATAAATCCCTTTTTCATAATAACCTCTATTTTCAAATAGATAAACGCGTGAACTTTCATTGCTATCTATTACCTACTTTCATTTGAAACTACAAAAACATCAAAAACTTGCAATAATGGCGCAAATTGAATACGCATGATAAATAGTTTCTTCATTGTTTCCTAAGAAACGTAAATCAAAATGCTATAGAACGTGTTCTAAGAGTTTTCATAAGGTGCTAAGAAGCTAATTTGAGCAGTTTGGTCTAATAAAAGTACTAATGACAAAATCAACACGATGCTGCAATTAAATGCCTGTCTATAATAAAGACATAAGTAAACTGAGAGGAAAATCTGAAATGGTAAACAGTTGACTAAAAGCATGATTATAATCTATGTCTTTAATAATAACAAGAAACTGTCATTGCTGTGATAGTCTATAGCCTGCAAAACAATGAGGAGAAACAGATTTCCTAGAAATATTTTGGTGGACGGCAAGTTTATGCAAATATATAATGGCTCAAAACATAAGAATTTTCTTAGGGGCAGATATAGTTAATAGTAGGCAATTACTGGTATCTAGAAACAGCCAAAATATGAATTTATACTACTAGTGCTACAGGAACAAGGACTTCTACGATTTGGGAAGACAAGACTTCGGTTTCTCTCCTAAGCTATTCCTATTTCATAATTTAGAGCTTAAATCTCCAAAGAATTATAATAGAAGGATCTTTGTGCAGGTTGAAATGTGCAGAATAATCTTCGAAACCACTCAACTCATTGTTTCGACACTATAAAGCACTAGTTCTGACACACATGGTGAGCTATTATAGAGCTACTCTTAAGTTCTTAAAACATAATGCCATAAATGAATAAACTTAGCAAGATGCCTTTGATCTTTTGTTGGGAACACTGGGATTTGAAAGCAGCTTTCTTTATTTCACTAAATGCATGGGAAAATAATTCGGAGCTCACTGTATTCCATTTCAAGCACAATTAGATGGTTACGATTTGCCAATTGTATAATTACAATAAATTGCAAATTAAAATGCAATCGGGCTTGCTTTAAAGTATGTTGGTTCTACAAAATTACACAACGTTAATTGAGGGCCGCGCCGTGGCTCAGTGGTTAGACCGCTTGGCTCTCACCAAAGCGGTCCGGGTTCGATCCCAGGCGACCGCAAAGTGAGATTTGTGGTGGACAACACGGCGCTGGGGCGGGTTTTCTCAGAGATCTCCGGTTTCCCCCGCCATCTCATTCCACCGGTGCTCCATCTTCATCTCATGTATCATCAGTGTCACCGCCTGCGGTGCCGTATGTAGTAAAAGCGGGCGTTAAACACTACACACGTTAATTGAAATACGTGATTTATCAGGTAATTCACAAAAATAAATAAAAATAAGCTATGAATAGGTATCAATTTATAGATGTTGAAATTTTCTAGTCGATTTCTTGGAACATATTGTCGCGGCGAAAAGCACGGAAGTTACGGTGCCGAGAGATAAGCGCGGTTTGTGTACACAAAGAGCCTGCAGATAAAGATAACAGTCGGATAGTGTATCACTGAGACAAGACTTACCGACACAGATAAGTGAGGTAATTGGAACATTCTAGTGATATCTTGATTGTTGTATAGAACATTCGAATTCTTGTTTATTCCGGAAATATCTAGAATTATCAATGAGGTATTTAAAGAGGCGCCAAGAGTGAGTCGTAAACAGAGAGAAGTAACAGCTGTAATGTGTTGTTGTAACGAGAGCTGATGTTGTAAAGTGATCAGAACGTTGTTTGTTAATGTCATCGACCTTGAAGATTGTGTTACATATGTGATGTAATGCTGTTACGTGAGAACTGAACAGTGTACTTCTACGAAAATGAAGAACATTTAGAATTTCGGCAAATTGGATTTTTAATTCTATGAACCCACAAACTCACAACATTAACTAAAATTTTTCATTTTTATTTCAATTTTTTCATTTCTCTTTCAACATTCAGTATTTTGAGTAGTACGTTTTTATCTACCTTTTAAGGTTTACCAGTTATAAAAACTATACAAACAGTTCTCGAACCAAGCTTTTAAGTCTGTTCCCAGAAGATTCAAGATGTATGGAGTGTGTAGGTAATATATTAAATATTAACTATACAGATCCTTCATTGGCTGGAACAGAAGTCTCTGCTACCACTTCCAACAGGTACAAATAGATTCATATTTAACTTAAGCCCATCTCAGACATAACTATCTGCGCCATGTTGGAGTAGATCACGTGATAACAGCTTGTTCCGCTCATACTACTGTGAATACCTTACTTACAATGTTAAGTCTAATTATAAAATGAACACAGGTTGACTTCCCACCGAGATGCAGAAAGCACACCATTAAGTATTGTATCACTTCTGACTTCGTCATCTGTGTTCTGGTTTAGACCAGCCCAATGTCAAATGAGCAATGAAACAAACGAAGAAAGACTAAGGAACCATGGCAACACTCACGTCAGAAGGCAGACAGGATCATTGATTAACTGCTCGATCAGCGGGCAAGTTTTCCCTTTAATTTAGAAATAAATGGACCGCCCTAGCCCCCCTTCCACCCGATCACCGACTTATCTGGAATATTAACAACGAGGCGGCGCTTTATATCACAAGAAGGAACACATAATTTGTACACCGTTGCCAAACTCATCTTCGATGCCAACATTTAAAATAAATGTTTATGATATAGGTAGCCAGTGCTTATTACTTCCTCTACCACTTGTAGGTACAAGACTATTCAATTCCACATATAAATTTAGTAGATATTTTACCAGTGCACGTTTTGTAATCTCCAGATACTAAAATGAGCCTTTAAAAAAGGTCTGTGACTATCGCAAACTACAATTTAAAAATAGAAAAGCTTTCGTTTCTCACAAAAAATACTCTTGTTATTGTTATTAACATGAAACAAGTTTGCCATATGTGGATAAACATAATAAAATATGTAGACATCTTGAAATTTTTGTGAATAGCTCGCTAGCTCCCCGTTCATTTGAATGATAATTTTTTTTTTCGCACAGCTGATAAATAATAGGGATACACAAAGAATAACTAAAGGATCTAGTTACATTAAAAACAATATTTCATCTATGCAGCGCTGAAACCAAATTGTAATCTCAGGACTGCGACTTGGTCATACAAAAGTTACACATTCGTATATTCTGAACAAAAGCTGTCCTCAAATGTGTGATGTATGGCCCCCCAAAAATAAATCCTTTATTGTCATCTGTCCAAAATTTAAAGACCAACGCAGACAACATGGCTTCCCGAAAATTCTTTGTGCAGCACTGAATGATGGATGCATCTCTCATTTACAGTTTTATTAATTTTCTAAAAGGTTGTAATCTTTACCACTGCATTTAACTGATTCTTAAAACTTATAACTGTACTCGTATACATTTTTTTCTGTTCAAAATGTTATTTATTATGTAGATTTATTAACCAATATATTCAAAATGTTAATGGCCACGATAAAACCTTAAAGGTTAAAGCCATCTTACATAAAGTTTTATTTAATAAAATATTTCATATTAATATTTTGTGTCGTTAATCATTTCGAGATATTTGTTTCTCCTTGTTTGAATTTTCCAATACTTTTATTTTCTTTAAATGCTTACTGATCCACCATTCTTTTGCTTTTTTGTAGGCCAGCTCTGTCCTAGCGGTAGGTACGCTATTAAAAATTTGTCTATCTCTTTAGCCTCCTTCTGCTCTTAAATGCATAATGGATTTAACTATTTTTACAAAAATACCATATATTTAAAATGTTTAAATACATGACAAATAAAATGTAGGTATATCTTGAATATTTTGGGAATAACCTATGAGATACATTTCTTTGGAACGAACGTTATGTCATTTTATACTACGAGCTGGGAAACGTTAGATATGTGTGTAGATGGAGCACCGGTGGAATGAGATGGTTGAGGAAACCGGAGATCCTGAAGAAAACCCGCCCCAACGCCGTGTTGTCCATCACCAATGTCACTTTGCGGTCGCCTGGGATCGACCCCAGGTGAGGGTCGAGCGGTCTAATCACTAAACCAAGACAGCCGAAACGTTAGATAAGTACGTAGGTGTATAGTATATTTTTAATTTTTAATATACATATTTTTAATTTTTAATCATGTTAGTACAACCGATGTGCCGGCATTTCCTCCCAGAGGACTTCCTGTACTTCTTCATCTTCTTCTTCAACACGGTTTAGACTTTTAGACCATTTAGCGGCTAAATTTTAGCCTGTTCCAGCTCCGAAGTCTTGCTCCTTTCATCTTTCCCTCGGTCTTCCTAGATTTCTTCGTCCTTATCGTTAGTAATTATATACTATATTAGGAATTCTACTTTCTTCCATTCTATTCAGATGGTGTTTCCATTTGGTTCTACATTCTATTATTGTTTTATTTAATTCTGCTATTTTAATTGTTGTCGTATTTCATCATTTTGTTTTTTGTCTAGTCTTGTGTACCCAGCTATGCTTCTAAGGAACTTCATTTCTACTGTTTGTATACTTCTTGTCCCAAGCTCCAAAGGAAAGGCCGGACTTTCTATACATACCAGTAAATCTGCTGAAATGTTACTGTAGCTTTTGAGCACATTAAAAAGAAACAAAAAAAAACATCGTTTTGGGCCCGATTTGAACCTGGAACCTTAGCATCAGTAGGCCAATACACATTTTGCATTTTTTTAAATTTTTATTTCCCTATTTAAAGTTGTAAGACGGTTGTTTTAAATAGCGGTGTGCAGGAAAAAACTTAATTTTTTTCTTCCTTTACTGTGGTATAATTTTTATTAAAATATTTCTCCTTAATACGCACAGGTATGTTCAAGAAGCGTTAATGCTGTAAAAATCAAGTAATGAATATCTTCTAACTAAACAAAATAAAAGACAATAAAATTAAAGCCAAACTTACTATTTTAACCATACACCTTAACTATAGAAAATCAAGTGTTTTTAAAAACAAAACGCTATATCTAAATACGTTAATCTACGATGGCTGTTCAATAATGATCACATTTTTTTTTTTTTTTTTGACAACGTGCCTTTACTCATCCTCATAATTTTGATGCTCCTTCTCAAAATAGTCTCCCCTGAATGCGATGCACTTGTCCCAGCGTTTCTACCAGTCTTCAAAGACATGCTGGAAACAATTTTTTGAGAAATCCTTCAAAATCACCTCCACAGCCTTCACCACAGCTTCTGATGATGGATAATGCCTCCCACGAAGGCGTTTCTTAAAGTTAGGGAATTGAAAAAAGTCACATGGGGCTAAATCCGGACTATTGGGAGGGTGAGGGATGCACTTCACGTTGATTTTTGCAAGATATTCAGCAACAACTTTGGCAATATGAAGCCGCGCATTATCTTGGTGCAGCATCCAGCCTGCTTCATGAAAATGTGGTCTTTTGCGCCTGATATAGACTTGCAATGTTTTCAGGACTCCCCTGTAGTACTGTCCAGTTACTGATGTGTGTGCAGGTGCAACATGCTGATAAACCATTCCATGAATATCAAAGAATGAGATTACCGTAACTTTCCCAGCAGAAACAACACCTTTTGCTTTTCTGGGGGTTGGTGATGAAGGAGATTTACACATGAGCTTTGCTTTTGCTCTCAGGATCAAAATGATGTAGCCAAGTTTCATCAGCAGTGATTACGTTTGAAAGAAGCTCCGGATATTCCTCTAACATCAACTTTAGCTGCATGTTACCTCCATTGTAGCGGTAGGCGATATTGAACATGTCTGAACTTGCCTGGTTCTCACAGGTAGGAACCAGGAGTACTAACAATGAAACTACTACGGCGTGTTTGTTTTACATTAAGCTAACAGAATATGATAAGATTGAATTTTAGTGCAAAAAATTATGACCGTAAAAATTATGATCATTCTTTATTGAACAGCCCTCCTATAATCTAAAAATCAAAAGCTTGTTTTATTCTTTAACTTTTAAAAAATTGGATTGAAGTTTATCATCTTCCAAAAAGGCCACATTAAGACTTTTCAACATACAGAGATTTTCGGAAACTCTTATTTTCTGTAACGACTTTAAACTAGCATATATTTACAAATTTTCATCACAAATAAAATGAATAATTTGATTTTTCTGAATTTCTCTTGTATAACGTCAGGCGCAGGTACTATATAAAAATGTATAGATCTTTTTAAAGCATATCTACTATATTTATAAAAAATCTTTTCACTTTAGTTTTTGCGAACCTAAGCATTATTGAATTGTTACTTGTTATAGGTTTCAACTTTCTAATACTTATAACCAGGTTTTTTAAATGAGAAATTCTTAATTGTCTCCCATCCTTCATGTTCAAACAAAATGATATGAATTTTAAAGCCTCATATGCGACTACCGATGTTGCGGCATTTCCTGATTCTCATTGAATCTATAGGACTAACAAAATGTCCACTAAACACCCGAGCGCATACTTGTGAAAAGTCACTCCTGAAAAGCCACACTGTGTCCCTTCATAATTTTATTTTATTTGGCGTATTGTACTGTTGCCCAGCTGCCTTCTGAATTAAATTATTTTCTTTTACAAATAAGATCTGAACGACAAAGTGTGAAGTCGTGGAGGGCAGCTTTATCTTTCACATAAAATAGGCTGTTGATTTGTGGGGAAGTGCAACCCTTTTGTTATTTGCGTAGCGTGTTGCAACAAGGGGAGGGGGCAGGTTCTGTCTGCCATTGGACAAGGGCAAATTTAAACCACCATGCTATTGGTTATGCATGCGTGAAACACAGGAGCTGCGGGGATGAATTGTTAAGAGGTTTCTGCTATTGTTCCTGCTGGTAGCGAAGGGGAAGGGGAGGCTTACCGCTCCGAGAGTTGCATAACCAGTCGGCCCTGCCAACGTTGATGCTTCTGTATTTTAAATTATTTTTACTATACTCACAGTATTCCGCTCGAAATTCGATACCGATTCCCCACCCGAAATACCTACATGCCTTAGAGGTATCTGGTAAAAACAAATTCCAATTTTGGTGTAATTTCATGGTCTGATCCGCAAGTTCTGGGGTTCTTAAGTTCAAGTTTTGCGTGAAAAATAACAGAAAATTATATTCTCCACAATATGGTATGCTTATTTTATGTATGCTTATAACTGTTTGTCCATTACAGGTGAATAAACTGGAGTGCCAAGTCGACAACAAAGAACATTTCCGACACCTGCTTTCTGCGTTTTATCTAGGTACCAAAGCCACATAAACTGCACCAGAAGCTCTTTGCTTTCAACTTGTAGACATTCGTTTGTTTTTCATGTCAAAAAGTGTAGAGTTTCAAAGCTACTATATAAGAACCACGTTTAACTATCATTTCACCGCCTGTTTTCATTTATACGTACAGTGAAATATTCAATTAAATTACTTCCAGAACGCTTACCCTGATTAACATGAAATATATGATTTTATAAAATGTATTTGAGGATTCTCTATTTCAAATGAAAACCTTAAACGATTCTCTTTGAAACGACATGTGGTCACAAACTCGGGTTATAAAATCTTCAACTCTCGGTAGTGAGCCCTTCACGATTTAGGAGGAAAATATGAGAAAAAAAGGCAAGACATGTTTGCGTTTAGTTGGAGGGTTATGCCTCACCGACCAGGGCAGTAAAACCAAATTCTTTCGTTTATGCTGAAAGTTACAAAAAAGCTCGTAATGTTGCTGAGAGCGACTGGTCCAAATGAAAATTGGTGGAACCTCCTTTCTTCAACCACATAATGGATACAAATCAAGCGAGAGCACACGACTGTGTCCCTTCAAGAATCCTCACTTTTTCACTTTGAAAGCAAAGTTGGAGTAAAATACATACAGCAGAAGATTATAAGAATTGTTTTACTGCGATAATATCACTCAATAGGTAGTGATGGCTTTTAATAATACAAGGTAAATGGTTTCAATGCCTCTACTCCTCAAAAAACAATAAAATAAAAAGCTTTTAAGATAGTGAATTTTATACTTTATAAAACTTATCATTCTTTTTAATTAACGTCCTGTAACCATCTAGGTCATATCAGATGATTAGTGTAATGAGTGAAATGATGTTCAAATGGGACCAGGATCCATAGAGCTTAGAGTTACCCGACATTCATATTTCAGGATAAGGTAAAACTCCGAAAAAAGCCTTATCCAGATAACTCACCCCGACTGAGGTTCAAACTAGGTACTTCTAGCACGTGAGGCACACATACTACCATCACGCTACAGAGGCGGGCTAAAACTAAGTATAAATGTTTTATTAATAAAACTAAGTTGTATATTTGAAAAGTAAAACATACTTCAAATAAAACTGAAATTAACGGTTATTTAAGTGCTTGGAATGTCATTGACAAGGCTTACAAATACGTAAGATTTCTGATACATGTAAGTATATTAGATTTCACATAAAGGAACTATTTTTATTCCTGACAGTTTAAAATAAAATAATGTAATAGAAACTGAAGGGATTGAAATTCTGATTATATATATCTGTGTAATTTACGTCCTCCAACGTTGTCATATCGGACGATGAATGAAATGGGTGAAATGATGCTCAAATGAGTCCAGGGTCCATGAAGCTTAGAGTTACCAGACATTCGTCTTTTAGGATAAGGAAAAACCCCGGAAGAAACCTTATCCAGATAACTCATCCTGACCGAGATACGAACTCGGGACCTGTTGAACGTGAGGCAGACACGCTACCATCTACGCTACCGCGGCGGGCAATTCTGATGATGATGATGATGATGATGATGATGATGATGATGATGATGATGATGATGATGATGATGATGATGATGATGATGACGACGACGACGACAACAACAACCACGACAAAGATATAAAAAGTTCAGAAAGGTCAAATTTGAAGCTATCTGATCAAAAAATGAAATCAGATAAGTGGCTTTCCACATTGCATTTCCTCATCATAATGAAGATACAAGTGGTTTTTGTCGTTAACCATTATAAAAATATCGATTTTTATGTTCAAGTTTCCCGTGGAAGCTTGTTTTTGGATGGACCATCTGCGTAAAATGTCTGAAGGTATGCAATTCTCCTTTTTGTTTCCGCAAATTATATGTAACCAAATTTGTGTTTTCTAATTTTAAAACACTATTAACGTAAGGTAAA
Organism: Mantis religiosa; assembly: GCA_030765055.1. NCBI lineage: Eukaryota > Metazoa > Arthropoda > Insecta > Mantodea > Mantidae > Mantis > Mantis religiosa. The sequence continues at coordinate 151,294,140 of CM060953.1, forward strand.
TAGCACAATAACTTTTCATATAAATAGGGTACGGCGCGGAAAAGTGGGTACTGTGGCATTGTGGATAATATTAAGCTATCGTGCCATCGAAGCATGCCATATTGTACGTTCCAGTTTCATAGTTAGGGACAGAGCCCTTCTTGTTAACGTGCACACTTTGTTTTAAATATACCCTATTTGTGACTTTCTTTTATCGAAGGCAGGAGTTAATATAATATTAGTATAAAGTGGTACTAGTTTCAGAATTATGTGGGGTGACCAGAATTATGCTATCTTGAGGAGCCATTTTGGTAAAAATCTGGGGGTTCTATAAGATGTATTTCTATAATTTCTATCGTTTTTGATGTTTTAAATTAATTCTCGGAGATTACAATACTATACAAGCAACAATTCACGGAATTTTATCTTAATTAACGTACTGGAGTGACGTTTGCGAGGTACCATGTACACAAAACCTACGAACTAAATGCCGTGAGAACTACATACCTACATACCTAGCAGCCTATCCTTATGTCCTCAAGTGAAACAAGTTCTTCAATAGAAAAAAAACTGCTGGAATAATTGGAGTATTGGTTTTTATAGTAGAAATTGTTTTAATTTGATGGTACATGTAAGGAAATAGCTGAAGGTATCAACAAAGAAGATGCCAATTCATTTTTCTGAGTTATTAAGAAACACGTGGCTCGTCTTTCTGCTCTTGTTAATCCTATAGAACTGTAAAATGGTCTTTCCTTAAACAATTGGCCACCAAAAATAACAAAGAAATGGGAAAAGAATAAATAAGTTCCACAAACACAGAAAGGTGGGAAAGACTTGCAGCGTGTTGTTGCATGCATTGTATATCCCAACACAGATCATTCTCAAGGGAAAGCATTAGAGTCCCAAATTTAAGAACAATCTTGCTAACCGATCTATATTTGTCTCAGCTGTGTGTTGTAAGATATATATCATTATGAGATTACATCGTGACTTCATAAAAAATCTATGGTCTAGTATAACTAAAATAAATATAGTATACAGCATGGACGGCAGAGGTCGTTCCTAATCCTGTGAAGTTGTTGAACTTGAGCAAGGAGCTTGTTACATCACCAGGAAATGCATCTATTGTTAAGCAAAGTTAGAACTGTAAGGAAAATATATTCAGTAATAATAAGAAAAGAAATAAACAATGAAAGGAAGCATAACAATCAACACATATATTGGCTTTCATCAATATTTTAGTAAAGTACATACTTAGTAGGGACATTTATTCACAGGATTGGTAGCGTGTTACCGTGTTACACTGTTAGCAAATAAACGCAATGCTATCTGTCCCAAATGCAAACTTACATTACTACAATGTGGATTCTTCACAACATGGCTGTATTTATATTTTAGCTGTTCTTGTCACAATGAAAATAATAAATATTTGAGTTAGTTTGTCATTGTATGTTTCAAAATATCTGCTGGAAGGTCTTTTTATTGACTATCTTGGTATTGAGCTGCATCGGTATACTGATATTAAATTTGACATACATAGTGCCCTTTGGAGGAACTTATGGTAAAAGTAATTTAGCAAAGCGAATCTATAAGGAGCAACTTTCTTAATAGCATACTCCTTGTTATCTGTATTTTCAGCACTGGATAAACGTTTTAGAAAGCCACTTTCAGTAAAAGAAAGTATTTAGGAGTGATTGGAACTTAAGAATAAGTACTTTGACGTCTAACTTGGAACGTAATCCACAGACTAATCTCTTAGCACTCGAGCTGTTGCCTATTGCTTATGTAGTACCAGTCACATCCCTATTTACATAAAATAGCATATATTTTATACAAAAACAATCGTATAGGCTACATTCACACTGCTTTTTCTATTCATTATTTAACAAAGTATTTTCTGAATTTTATTACTCTATATACTTTACGTCAACTGAGATAAAACATTTGTAAAAATGCTTTTACTGTATATGTATTTACTTATAAATATAATAGAATAATACAGGTATCGTAAGCGATAGTCAAAAGCTGTTAACTACATGAGGCTGAAATTTACTGTTCTCTTTAAATGATCAGGAAAAGAAAACTAATAAAAACTTACGATTTGAGAAAAGTCCAGTATTTGAAAATGTATGTCAATAACAAGGAATTTCTCGGAAATTGTTACATCTACAAAAAACAAATGCTGAACATATGCTGTGCTTCAACAAGATATACAAAGTTCTCAGAAAATTCAAGATCCCTATACATTTCATTACGTGCTTATGGAAATATGGTTATTCTGAAACACACGAAGAATATTATTGTGAATGCATAACTTTAATATTGTAAACCAATGAGATATTTCTAGCAAATAATGAAAAACTTTCCTTATATTCAGGAAAATTGGTCTCAAATAACAGATGTTGTGCTTCTAATTTTCCTATTCCTCTCCCAATCCTCTGAGTTGAAAATGTTACGTAGCCTGTAAGTGCATACATAAGTAATATATAAGTATATTACAGCAGTGAAATAATTATCACAATGACCTTTGTAGCTTCTCTGCACATAATAATATGAAAGGTATGCAGATTTCACACAGTAAGAACCTTCTTAGACGTGCCAATGTGCAATGAATATGGTAAACATAAAGAGTTTCTACACCTTGACCACAAATTTCAACCGCCCACCTCGGTAGCGTAGATGGTAGCGTGTCTGTCTCACGTTCAAGAGGTCCCGAGTTCGCATCTCGGTCAGGGTAAGTTACCTGGATAAGATTTATTCCGGGGGTTTTCCCTTATCCTGAAAGACGAAGTCAGGTAGCTCTAAGCTCCATGGACCCCGGACTCATTTGAGCAGCATTTCCCATTTCATTCGTCGTCCGATATGACAACGTAAATTACGAAAAAAAAAAGCCAATCTTTAGGAAATTGCACACAGTTTGAAACCACCCAGAAAAATAATCTTAGCTGTTGTTTATATAATATTGGTTCACAAAACTTGGACAATGTTATGATGACAAAACATAACATTTTTGAAGCAAGTGTTAATTTATTTTCCGAATAATAATGTTTGCAGAACGAGCCTGAGAAACAAGTGTAGCAATCATAGAGCAAAATAAAGTTACTTTCAACATGTGTCATCGCATATTATTTTTTGGACAATCCTGAATATTACATTATAAAATATTGAGCTAAAATTTGTTTTGAAATATATTTTAGTGCGTTGTTTTTTGACCTTCGGTGTTGTTTGGCTTTCATAGAACCAGTAATGATCACTTATTCGATCATCGCGTTCTATGATACTAGGTAAAATATTGTGCTAAAAATAAACCAACAGAATAAGAATAACAATAATGTCATTAATAAACATAAATTGTATTTAAAAATATTGTGATGTAATTTCCATAGTAGCACAATTTTTAATGTAAATTTCTCAGGCAGGATAACTAACATGGGTATTGGTGGCAACATTAGTTTAGACTGGAAGCATTTGAATTCATTGAAATAATCAGTGAAGCTAGTTCTCCTTCTTTTCTAAAGAATTTCAGAGTTATTAAAAGAATCCGCCATGATAAAAGCTCTCCTTAATGCACTAAACCCTATCTTCAGAATGCCAATAACACGATACCTACTCTATTTTTTACATATTCCTTTGTGTTCACTATTTTAATTAAACATCGATACTTTACAAGTAATTAATTATCAACAAAACCTCACGGAAATGCATGTCACATCTCAACAGGTGTTTTTGAAAACTGCACGCAATAAAAACCTGACCCGCATATTTGTGTAACAGCGCGCCAAACAAATGAAAGTACAGAGTAACTATGGCAACGACGCGCCAGATGTCTCTATTTCTGACAAATTTGCCAAAAAGGATTATATTTATCCGCTGCTAACGACCACGAGATCTTATCTGCCACCGGTAGCTCCTTTCAGATTACGTCGATAGATGGCAAGACATGCAGCGGCTCTTTAATCTTCTTTTGGACAATTAGAGGCTCTTCTTCCTTGGGCAGCAAATTGCCTAGCTAGTAACGAAATCACGGGTTTAGGTAATTTGTCCTCTTCTTCTTTTTATTCGGTGGCTGTTTACAAATAATGTTTGTGACGCACAGAATTCCAATGTGAACGACCCTGAAGCTGATGTAGTGCTGTAGCTACTTTATTGTTGGTTGTTCAGTTACATTTTTCTCTGCGAGGATGGTTATCGAATGTATTTGAAATGTACTAAGTATTTTTCAGCTAAAATATGAACTTTTGTAAGATTTTCTTTTCAGAATATTTCAATCTGTATAAATAATTTTACCTATTTAATTTAACCAAAACAGAAAACGTCCATTTATATATTGCTGAGGAACTCTCAAGCCAGCATTAATTGTATTTGAATCTAATCAGGCATTCCCTTTTCGAAATGTCAAATGATATCCACCCCTATGTATATTACAGTATCTTTAGAGGGCATGGAAGGGAAAACTCGTCCCTCAACGTGAATCTTCTGTGTTTATTACTCTTAGGAGGAAAGGGTGCGATGAAGGAATCACAGCAGGCCGGTCGACAGAGATCCATAACAACTGCAACTTTGATGACTGGGTTACACCTTCGGGTTGTTCAGGGAAGGCTTCCCTCTGACGGAACTAGAGGTGGCTCAGATAAGGCTACCTGAAGCATGAAAGGTAAAGCCAAATGTTAGGAAATGAGGGATAGGAAATGCCCAGTAGAAGAGAAATTACTCCAACCAGGGTAAACCTGGAGAAACCATGGTCATAGTCGATGGCTCCAGCACTTCCCGACTATCACTGTCACAAATACCGCGGTTCATATGCTAGACTAGTACTTATTGCTCCCTAAAATTTGACACCAAATATTTGTTCTGAGATCCTTTGACACAACAATACATTTTTCTTATTATCTGAAAGGTTCACGTGCTTATTTGTATAACATTCCTAATTCCAAAACGGAAGCACATAATTAAATGAAATGTGTAGTGTTTAACACCCACTTTTACTACATGCGGCAATGCAGGCGGGGCACTGGTGATACATGATTTGAAGATCGAATGAGATGGCGGGGGAAACAGAAGATCTCGGAGAAAACCTGTCCCAGCGCCGGGTTGTCCACCACAAACCTCACTTTGCGGTCGCCTGGGATCGAAACCGGACCGCTTTGGTGAGAGTGGAGTGGTCTAACCGCTGCAAACGTAGTATATGCTACGGATGTACTAGGATTGTCAGGAAACTTTTTTTTTCCTTCTAAAAAATGGTGCAAACAATTTTGACTAAAGTACCACATGATTAAGACATTTACATCGCCAATAAATGTAGCCACATAAGTGCATAGCTTATTTTAAATAATTTGGCATAAAAGCCACAGGTTTCTGACTATAGAAAAATGTAGGTATCTATGTTAAAACATATAATTTGCATCTCATGATTCTTTAAGAGGTTAGGAACGGATTCAAATTTGGCTCATGGTTTGACAGCCCCAGTCAGTAGATTTACTGGCATATCGGAGACCTCCGTTACAAAATTCAGGCACACCGGCGGTACTGATATGACCCTATAATTTGACAGCGTCGTTACCAAACAAAATTATTCTTGTAAAGCTCAAAAAGATTTGTGCAGTTATTCATGATGTTGGTTACATATTAAATAAGACTAATTTACTAATACTGCAATAAATAACTAACAGACTTCCTAGAAATGAATATTGATTTTAAAACGTTGGCTTGTAAATAATCCCTTTTACACACTAATTTATGCTGTGGTTTGTAATGCGTATGTTAACCATTGTTAGCAATTAACTTCATTTGGTTGTTGGATGTGTTGAAGATGAAAGATTGTCTACTAGGATGGTCTTCGGAGTGGATACCAGCAGGAAGGAGAAATAAGGAATTAAAAATGTTACATGATTGGGAAAAAACATCAAAAGAAATGAGACAGAAGCGTTATAGTGAGATAGGGAAGAAAAGATTGTATGGGGGAGATGTTGTGTCATATGAAGGTGTATCTGTCAATAATAACATTAACAATAATAAGGTATTATTTTATACGTTTATTCTCGAAAAATGAAACCATATACTAAATTTCTTCTTCTGTTTTTATAGTTTTCGTCGGTTCTGTAATAAATTACTAACACTAACCACCGTTAGGTATATGTCAGTTATTGATCCCCCCCCCCCCCAATTTCAACTGACTCTTTTATTAACCTTTTTGTTGTTCCATTTATACCCCGCCTTTAACTGCAGTGGTCATATCGGCGGTAGTTCTCCTTTGGAACATATCGATGGTGTTAACTCGTATTCGTTGGGTTGTATCATTAGACAACGCACACATTCGCACCCTCATTCATACTACTAGACTCTGGGGAAGATGGGCAATCATCTTGATTGGAGAAAAAATCTCCACCCCCAGCCGGGAATCAAACCCGGCACCCCTAGCACGGCCGGCTGAGCTACGGGGCCAGCCTTTTCTTAATTTATTTATGGTTGCTAACCTTAGTTCTTATCGCGATCTATTTAAATTTTCCTATGGTACCTACCTATACATTCACAGGAATGGACACAATTCTAATACATCGATATATCTACTTTTCTAATTCAAGTAAACTTTGTTGTATACTACATACACTGCAATTTCGAAAATACAAAGCACGGTAACAATAATTTGGAACATTTACTCAGGAGGACATCTAACATTAGTCCGGAAGTTCCGTTGGCAATACTGACTTTCAAAATTTTAGATTGGTGTCTTTTCCATTTCAGTTCTTCTAATTGCAGGATTTGGAGAGTAATTAGCTGGATTTTTTTAAATTTACGTCCTCCAATGTTAAGTCATATCGAACGATGAATGAAATGGGTGAAATGGTGCTCAAGTGAGTCCGGGGTCCATGGAGCTTAGAGTTACCTGACATTCGTCTATCAGGATAAGGGAAACCCGCGGAAAAACTTTATCCAGGTAACTCACCCTAACCGAGATTCGAACTCGGGACCTCTTGAACATGAGGCAGACACCTACGAGACGGGCTGGAATTTATTGAATTAGATAATTCGGATGTTTGCTGAAGATGCTTTGTAATCTACTATGGCTCTTGCGGAGGACTTCATTGACCTCCGGAGCATGCAGCACGCTATTTCGCACATATCAGTCATCAGTCTGAGATATCTGTTTTAGATAACCTGCCATAATCAGTGACGTGTGTATCATTCTCATAAATTCCAAAGCTAATGAGGCTTTTTGTGAAATGAGATGTTTTAATTGTCTAATGCAAAGTCTGTAGCTCTCGGTAATTTCAGATAGGTGCTAGTTCCACGTTCATTTCAAATTCAAAGATATCTGACTGCTCCATAGGAACTGCAACGTCATTCATTCTTATCGGTTGAAAAACTATGTCTCTCTCCAGGCTGTATACAACCAGTTTTGATTTTAAAGGTTTCATCAGGACTCTATGTATATATCTATGTATAATTTAATAACAGCTCTCTTTTCAACTCGTTTGTTTAAATCTGTTTGTATGTTTCGGTTGATTTGAGAAAGTATGTAATGCAATAGCAAACTGTTTGCGATGTTTCTTTGAATGTTCGATTGTGCTCGGGCCAAGTTGGTAATTTTCGGCCTGATAGATAAGTACATGGAAGTTTGAAGGAGGGATATAAGCCGGCTGGATCTGTTTATACCTGCGGAGACAAGTTAGAGCGGTAGTCTAATGGAAGTAATCAACAACAGGGACGTGTCGGCTTTACACCCCGAGCTCGGGCTTCTTCTTGCAAATCCTGGACCGCCTCTGACGGATGACGGGATTTACTTGCCGACACGATGGCGACTACCTGCACCAACCATTCGCCTTCTACAAAATATTCTTACAAAACCTCATTATTCTAACCACCTCTTGCTAATCCACAGTTCTTTGTATGATACAGTAGTCCACGCGATAGTTACAGCGTGTTGCTATGCGATCACTTTAAATTGACATGGCTACGAAAAGAGAGGGAAAAAATTAATGACTTCTCATGTGAGAAAAGTACCTACAGGTAAGTTTTTTAAAATTCACCAATAAATGGTTATCTCCACATAGATACATTAAATTTGTCGTCAAAATATCTTAATATCTCATCTTACCTATGGTATTTTTATAAAAATCCTTAGTATAATTAAACAAAATGACAGGATAGAGCCAGACTAAAATATTCAGTGCCATAGCCGGGATTTGAACCACGGATTTTTGGTCTCCGTCCAGGCGCACTAAACCATTGAGCTACTATGTCCAACGTGCCAACATGACATTATATTCTCCAACTGACTCGTATTTCTCCCGATAAACCACTAGGAGTTCTCATAAACACATGAGACAACTACCTTAATGGCGACTTACTATGCTGTAAGTACTTTAAGACCCGGGCTTTAAAGTGCAGACCACTATTAGGTACAATTAATGGAAATTAATTATTCTTTCACACTAGCCGCGTGTAGGACACACTATGAAAGGGTAGAGCCAGACTGAGAGCTACTAAGAGTCAGTTGGAGAATTTAATGTCATGTTGGCACGTTGGCCATAGTAGCTCAATGGTTTAGAGCAGCTGGATGGAGACCAGAAGATCCGTGGTTCAAATCCCGGCTATGGCAATGAATTTTTCAGTCTGCCTCTACCCTTTCATACTGCGTCCTACACACGCCAGTGTGAAAGAACATTTAATTTCCATGAAAAGATGTTCCAACGTTCCATGCTGTGAGGGATTTTTTTACAAAATTTCCTTTTCATTCATGAAGATGCTGAATGCAAATGCCAATTTTGACATTTAACCAACTCTTCGTTTCTCATACAGCCATGTGAGCAGATAGAAAATTTACCTTTTCTCACAAAATATTATAGAACAGCTACAAGAATAAACGTTAACAAGTAGAGAAAATTATTTGTAACAGTGCAAAACTTTCAGCTATTGTTTCTTTCAAATAATCCAGTGATTTTAATTTCAAAAGTTGGCAATAGTTTCTGCTTCTGTTATTTCTATTCTGCTACCGAGGTATCTGGTATGAATATGTAAAAACCCAATTCTACTCCATTAGAACTGTTCTTGATCAGAACATGAAATGACAGTATTTGACCATATAAACCTGTAAATAATGGTTATCCAGGCATAAAATGTTATGAAACTGAGAGTAATCTCTTTATAATCCTGGTGCGGTTTTTCATTTCCATTTTACTTGGCTAGTGTATGCATTAGTAATATCTCGAATGTATTTTATATTGTTGACAACTCAAAGAGCGCGCACCGTGACATTGGTATTTGTTAAGATGGTTAATAAATTAAAGTTGCACTAAACAGTGTTACAAAACTAAAACAGCAAAAGTATTTGATGTAATATTACTTAAATGACTTATGTTTCCTTAGTCTTCAAATTAGAGACAATTACGAATCAACTTCGAATACTTCCAATTGTGAATTTCGTGCCATAATCTCGCTTCAGAAAATATATTCAGTGATGCTAGATGTGACAGATTCAAATGATACGAAAAGAACTGGATTGGTCAATATTGAATTCCTGGCTTTTAAACTACAACAGTTCCACTTAAAGATTTTTAAAGTGTAGTTCTTGTGTAAAAAATGATAGGCATCTGAAAATTCTGAAGCTTCACGATGCTGAAAATTATGTAAATTTCTTCAGAAATTTCATTTTAGTTAGTTTTGATAACGTTAATATTAATTTATTTTTATCGTAAATTTTTGGGTATTTATTTTAAAGGATTACTTTCAGAAAATAGAGTTATTTTAGAGGTATTTTAGTAGGTATTTTACTGACGAAAAGCTGAAAAAGCTATAGATAGTAAGTAATTTAAAGCAAACAAACCAATTCATAAATATATTTGAATACTTGAAAAAAAAACTTGTAAGACTTTCATTTCCAGATATTAAATTCTTATAGACCATATAGGAACTCAGAGAAAATAAGAATTTGCAATAAAAGTTTGCCAATAGTTGGACAAGCAGAACAAATATTTTATGTGTCATAGTCACGTGAATTTCTCTGTCAACTATTTTTACAAACGTTTACGTTTCTTAATCGAGATAGACATTTGCAGAAATGGTTTTCATAATACATTTGGTTGCATGTACAAGAGAAACAAAAGAATCTTATGAGGTCGAATATTTTAAAAGCCTGCTGCTTTGAAATTCCACTTTTGCATTACTGCGAGAAACAAACAAATGGTGACTTAGAATTTCAAAAGAGTATAATGTATGACAAAATTCAAACCAATTGTTATCGGTGAACATCTGGGAAGTATCTAATGTCACAAAAATGTACTGAACGTAAATTAGTGCCTTAACGAGATTTCCATATTTTTGTGAATTAAAGTTTTGTCTTTATTTTATGATATACCTGTTATACAAAATTATAGAGCATGCCTGCCTCATTCTAGAGGTCCTGAGTTCCAATCTCGATCAGCATGAGTTACCTGGATAAGGTTTTTTCCAGGGTTTTCTCTTATCCTGAAAGACGAATATCGGTTAACTCTAAGCTCCATGAACCCTGGGCAGATTTGAGCATTATTTCATCCATTCCATTCAACGTCCGATATGATTTTACGTTGCAGGACGTAAATTACAAACAAAAATTTACAAAATCCATTCAAAATGAAGAGAAATTTACATCTTATTTACAGAAAATTCAAAGATATACATTTTATTAGTCACCCAAATATCTTAAACCTGTGATATTTTAATCAGAATGTTTCAGCACAGTAAGTAGAGAAGCTATTGCATTCTGCCCAGATTTTTCGATTCCGAAATTTCGGTCGAAATGCGCGTATTTACACTCTCTGAATAAAAAAGAAAAGGGACTTTTAGAAAATTGTCCTTATTTGTGTGAGTGTAATGATCAATTTCCGGTATATTTCCTGTTATATCACTTGGCCATGCTAAGGCAATAGACTTACAAAGCCCTCACATAACGACCAGCTCTTAAAAGGTTTTACTGTCGCTTAAAAGATATTCCCGGCCGATTGATTTATTAATAAGATTGAAGGGCGCAAAATTTTGGGCGAAAAAAGGAAACTTAGAAAAAGTTTATAATATAACTGGAGTCAGAACAAACAAATCTTGGGTGATTAAAAATAGTTTAAAAGATAAATGGCAAAAAGAATGGACAGACAGTCTAGAAGGTAGAAGAGTGTTTGAAATTTTTCAGAACGTCAAAGAGAGACTAAAATTGAATTTTATTCAACCAACAAAGGGATTTATACATTATATAACTGGACACGGACCTTATAAGACCTATTGGAAGAAAATCAATAAAACTGAAAATGATATATGTGAATTATGTAACAAACAAGATAATCCTGAACATGTAGTATTTGAATGTGGAAGATATGCAATTCACCAACAAGAAGAGAGGCATGCGCTAGCAGGATATATCGTATATGACATAATTCGAGATCAACAATTGGTAAATAAATTACAAGTTTTGACTAACTTTGTAAGTAAGAAAGCATGGGAGGTAAAAATATTCAAAGGAGAAAGAGTTGATAATAGGCGAAGAATAGTACAAGATCCAAGAAGGAGTTCTAGAATACAAAATAGGATAAGACGGGAAGAATTATTGAATAATCTAACAATGGAGTTGACTGCATGGGCGGCGGAGGGAGAGAGTGATGGCAGAGGCCAAGGTGGACTACAGAATTAGTAGATTTAGATAAAGATTTAGGAAATAAGGATTTTGTAATTTTTATAGTTGTTTTCTTTTGTTTTCTCTTTTTTGTGTTTATTTCTGTTATTTTATTTCATTTTATTTTTGTAGAGTAGTTTTCTGAGAGATTTGTATAATTATAACATTTGTAAGGATTTTATGGAAAAATAAAGAGAAAATTTGGATATATGCCCCGGTATAGTTGTCTAGGTGCCGGGGTAGAATATTCAGATTTTATTTATTTATTTATTTATTTATTTATTTATTTATTTATTTATTTATTTATTTATTTATTTATTTATTTATTTATTTATTTATTTATTTATTTATTTATTTATTTATTTATTTATTTATTTATTTATTTATTTATTTATTCTCCTTGCCTTCCCAAGATACCTATTTGTAATTTATGCAATGTTTCAAATATTCATATGTTTTCTGAAACGGAAAGTCGTTATTCATTTTTTTTATCTCTTGGTCATTAAAACCATGGAATAGCAGCTAGCTTTCGAAACATTTGAACTGTCGCTTAAACCCTACTGCATTCTTTTATTTCCTTGCACTTAGAAGAAAGGAACTTGAATTCAATATTATTTATAGATCCTCTTTATTGTCTTTGGTTCTCAGCGTTACATTCTATATTCGGTGTGAAAGACCGCTTAATTTTGCTCAGAGGGCTCTGTATAATACTTTAGGACCTTTTGCGTGTCCAAAACACGGAACCTCCTGCCCGATATCCGTTGCGAAGAAAGTCATGCTAAAGATTTTTACGTCCGAAAACAAAAGAAGTGCGTGTCTCCATTAACAGACGTAGATATGAGGAATGTGCGTTTATAAGAATTGTAAAAGATTAGATAAAGCCATGTGAGTTTATACATTAGAAAATAAAACAATAATTTGGGTTGGGGAATCATAAGATTCCAAACTTGATTCTTCTAAATCAAGTACAAAGAAAGTAATGCACCAATATTCTGTTATAAGTAACATTTATTATTATGATCAGTACACGATATGGGTCTTGAGCATGCGCATTTGGTGCCAGCGGCGTAACGAATGTTGAAGAGCATATTACAGCACACGCTCTTGGTTTATGTTGCACCCAAAGGACACGCTCATTATTGTACATTTGTATACCGTCATGGTACAGTCTCGTCAAGAGAACCTTAACTCACGTTCGGCTCTGATCACACAAGTTATCCATAAACCCTTCTTAAGGACCAAACATCGTAAGTCATGTACAACTGTAAACCAAGAGATCCCAGATTAGATTCTCAGATGGGTACGAGACATTTAAACCAGAATCATTCCCAATCATTGACACAGGATGAATGTTATATAGTACAGAAGAATAAAAACTAACGTTAAAAAAGACTGTATCATTCCCATTAATTTCAACATTCATTCTTCCCCAACGTGTTTTATTCAGGTTAATCGAGGTAAACATTTCCAGAAATGCTTTCATTTGGCATTTTACATGAGTAGAAGGGAAATGCTTGAGGGTGAAGTGATAGATCTTTATAGTGACCGCGCTTAAAGCATCTCCAGGAGGTGCCTTTGTACGGAAAAACTGTTCTCATCCCTAACCATAATGTCATAAACATCTTAGATTACACTTACCGGGATGGAGAGGTGTTTATAGCTGAAAATACCTAGGGTTGCCGTTGTTAATAACATTTAGAAGGGAAAAAACTTCAAGCTGATTACACTGTACTAACTAGTTATTTGGTTTACTTATTTATATTTTCAAATACATTTTAAATAATTAATGTATCCTATAATACATAACTTTACAACATTATAACATAACTGAAAAGAGATATATTACCTACGCTGTTATGGTATAGTACTTATATTAATTACAAGAACTAAATGCGTATTATTAACATAATATCCCAGGAAAGCTTAGTAAAACATCGTTACAATTTTAAAAGGGTTAAATTGCAACAGTATGAATGAATTTTTAAGGCTATTAACTTGCAAATTAAAGAAGCACTTTGGATATTCTGGTAATTAATAATAATTTATAAGCAAAGATTGCACTTTACAGCTTTGTTTATTCCAATCGTGAGCCGATTTATCCTAAAAAATTTTCCTATATTCTATGGCAGCTACAGGTAGTAAATTTCAGTTGATTTAACAAAGCAGTAAATACTTCAAAAGTAAAAAACGAACTAAGGAATTAAAGAAAAACTAGTAAGGAAACTCTATTACTCTATTTAAATGCTGAAAGCATTTTACAAGGATATCTGCTAATTTTACAAGTTTGAATAAAGTTAAGCAGTGTAATTTTTGGAGGGCTGGAGGGGGCCCTTCTGTTAAACAATAATCACGTACATTCCGCGTAGTAATTAAATGTCATAAACGCTTTAGAACTCGAGAAAGATAGAAATACTGTTAGGTATATATTACAAGTATAAATGGAAATCCATGTTAGCATATCCATGTTAGGTTCGATACCCACGGTCTCCACATCTTAATTAAGTTACGCAAGTGCTAAACGTCAATAACTATAAAACACTAATAAATTTATGAAATTACACTAAGTAAAACTCTGTGTAACTTCCATAAATATAAGAAGCTTAATTAACACACATAAGAAGTACGTTTGCACAGTCTAAGCTAATAGAAGGTACCGCAGTTCTGAGGACACAAGAAAAATATTGCAACAGCGCTTTAACTTGCTGAACGTATTGAGGTCCACCCCATATGTTTAAGGGTGGAAGGCCCTTATAATTGCTTACATGTGAAAATGTATGGTCAGATGTGAAAGCTTTGATGTCGTCTGGGATTGAATGAACGCGGCTGCTATAAATAGTGGGTCGTTATGTGATCACCAGTCATAGGAGTTCTCAAGCAGTTGGGTTCAAACGACTAACAGTACAAAGAACGTAAATAACAACGACTAGGGTCAGTGAAGGCAGGTAAACACGATCTGCGAATTGTAGTTAAGTCATATCAGACGATGAATGGAATGGGTGAAATGATGCTCAAATGAACCCGGGGTCCATGGAGCTTAGAGTTACCCGACATTCGTCTTTCAGGATAAGGGAAAACCTCGGAATAAACCTTATCCAGGTAAATTACCCTGGCCGATATACGAACTCGGGACCTCTTGAACGTGAGGCAGACACGCTACCATCTACGCTACCGAGGTGGGCAATACTAATGCTAAGAATTGCAATACTGATGCCAAGAAGCTAGAGGGTGGTTTTCAACCAGTAAAGTGACTGCGTGAAGTCCAGTAACAGTTCCCCGCCCCCCCCCCCCCCCCCATTCTGGCTTTAAATTTTTAAAATTCCCACACCCGATGATGCTTTCTAGTTCTCTACCCTTTGCATTTCATCTCAAGAAGCAAAAGAAAGATATGTTGTGTAAATGATGTGTAGTAAAGTATTTAGAAGTTCAAATCAGTAGCAACAATACCTGTGTGTTTTAGGATGTCTACAATTTTGGTGAGACTATAAGCTTTTCTGTATACCGTTTGGTGTCCCAAAATCATTATATTATGCATAAAATAGAGAGCTGCACAAGCTGCTCACGAAAAATTCAGGATATATACATATACATTACTAATAAATATATATATATATATATATATTATTAGTAATGTCATTATTCAAAAATTAGTTTTCCAAAGATGATTGTTAGTCATTTTATGAATAAAAACAATAAAACCTTTTTATGTAAGTGCGCAGTGACAAGTCCTTAGAGAAAATCAACGCCTGACACATTTAAACAAGTTCTGATTGAAATATGAATTTTGATATCTGTCCAATTTTGTTTTTGAGTTATATTGACCACACACATACACCTCAGCATCGAACTTTTGTATGGAACATAAAACTTCCGACAGCTTGTTTCTGTGCCCCACACTGTTTTCGTATACATCTCTTCTACAAATATTATTCAAAAACCTGTTTTCCTATCCACTTTATGTTAATTGAGTAAAAGATCTGCAGTTATTGCTTTGTCACACATTTTGTTACATATCCGAAGGAGCTACAGAAAGCGAACTATAGTCAAATATATAAAAAGCGGGTCGCCATCCCATGCTGGCTTTGAAATTCCATCTACCTGTTGTATGAAATAGGGAAAAACAAAATAAATGAAGACTGTGAAATATGGATATCACATTTCAGGAGGAATGCAGTACTCTGTACCTTCTACTGATACAGACAGTAGTATTTCGCAAATGCTATAGCTACATCTAGCATAAAATGTCATAAAGGTAAAATATTCATCTATTTTCATTTCTCATGACCTGTTTGATGTGTTTTGAAATTACATTAATTTATACAAAATTGCTCAAAGTACGGAATTTTACTAAAATGCCTTTTTTATATATACTTCATGGATTGTTTTTAGATAAAAAAGAAGAAGAAGAGGAAGAAGAAGAAGAAGAAGAAGAAGAAGAAGAAGAAGAAGAAGAAGAAGAAGAAGAAGAAGAAGAAGAAGAAGAAGAAGAAGAAGAAGAAGAAGAAGAAGAAGAAGAAGAAGAAGAAGAAGAAGAAGAAGAAGAAGAAGAAGAAGAAGAAGAAGAAGAAGAAGAAGAAGAAGAAGAAGAAGAAGAAGAAGAAGAAGAAGAAGAAGAAGAAGAAGAAGAAGAAGAAGAAGAAGAAGAAGAAGAAGAAGAAGAAGAAGAAGAAGAAGAAGAAGAAGAAGAAGAAGAAGAAGAAGAAGAAGAAGAAGAAGAAGAAGAAGAAGAAGAAATCTGAAATTCTGGTTTCAGAGCAACAAAAGTTTAAACAGCCACATGGAAGAAAAAAATTGAATATTTCGAATACTTCAGATTTGAAAGGTAAGTGAAAGTAAAAGAAAAATCCGAGATGTTAATATCGTGATGCAGGAGGTATGGGCAAGATTATTAGCAGGTCGGCGCTTGACAGTCAAACGTTCGTAAGAGGTTACGAGTTCGAATCTCGGTTAGGGCGAGTTACCTGAATAAGGTTTTTTCCAGGGTTTTCTCTTATCCTGAAAGACCAATGTCGGGTAACTGTAAGCTCCGTGGACCCCGGACTCATTTGAGCATCATTTCACATATTTCATTCATCGTCCGATATGACTTAACGTTGGAGGATGTAAATTACAAAATAAATAAATAAACATTCGTCCAGCACTTCCGTCGGATTATTAGAATATTCGGGATGTCTCGCTATCTGGAACGTTCCTTTCTGTGGCGGTATAAGCGAGCGCTCTTGGCAGAGGTCTAGCGGAGTCAATGAATATGTGATTGAGCAAGTAGGCGAGCGAGTTAGCGAGTACTTTTATGTATGACGAGAAAAATGTGGTTTTGACGAAGTGACAGCTTGCAGTGAGTGTTGTTACTGCAACGGATTCGAGAAATCTTGTGTTACCCTCCTCAGCGAGAGAACCGTCAGGGAAGAAGAGGCTGCGTCGGACGTTACGTACAGAAAGAAAATGAGGTGAACATAAAACAAAATGAAGGAGCAGTGAGCACTTCACTTCACTTTAGTGAAGTGATAGAGTGAACTAGGTGAAGTCTCAGTGGAACTTGAACTAGATTATTAATCGTGAAAACTGAATGGAATCACATTTAAAAAATCGGACAAAGTCACAGTAACGATATAAGAAATATTTACATTTCCAAGCAGTATATATCATAAAAAATAAACAAGTAGATGGCCTACAAAATGTGTTGACTGTAAATTCAAATACCCAAAGCAGATCTGTAAAGTAGTTGGGATCCTACCTAGAGGATAGATGCTGAAAGATATTTCATAATATATAATTTAATGTTTTTGACATGAGAGCAGGAATAACTGAACAAGATACTGAGTGATGCTTTGGTTACGTTCAAGTTACACAATTTAAATTAATTTTCTATAATTTCTTTTTACTATTATAGCTTTGCAACAGATTTTCTCCTTGTTCTGTCATTTACTTTAGCTTGTATATTTACTAAAGCATGTCATTATAACGTTTAAATATGCAACATTTACATAAGGCATTATTTTTCCTTATGCCTTTTACATATGTGATTTTAATTTTATATTAATATTCTACAAAGTTAGCAAAAAGTCAATATCGATTATATGTTTATCATCTATATTTTAGTTTATCAAGTGCGTAGTAGGTAAACTAGGTATTGCATTCCACCCAAAAGTTCCATGTCGATATTTCTTCGGAAACAAATATTTTAAATCACTGCATCTAAAACAGAGTCATTTTTAGAAGAACTTCAAAGCCTTTTACCTAAGAGAAAATTTAAAGAATCAATCCATTTTCTCAAAATGGCTCTATTCTGATTAAAATGTTCCATGTTAAAGACATGTACATGACAAATGAAATGTATATTTTGAATCTTTGAAGGAATTTTATGTAGGTAATACTATCTAAGTATATAAATGGTAAATGAACGACAGACGAAAATGTACAATACAAATGTAAGATATCTTTAAACACACAATATATTCCAAATAAGTTTCTTGTGCTATGTGCCATTTCCGAGATAGGTAAGTATATTACTCCACAGAGCGTTGAGGCGCTCTGATCGTCTCTTATCGGGTCTTATCTGGTCGATTAGACGAGTGAAATATTAGTAAGTTGACGTACTTTAAGTTACGAAACACAAATAGAGCGATTGGAAGCTGCGTGTGTCTATATGATATGTTTTCTCGCGCCTGCCGATGTATGACACGTTGCTGTCCAGAAGACATGATTATATCTGAACAGACTATACATACACTGAACTTGCCGTGTATGTGCGATAAGCTGAGGTAAACATCTCTGTGTTGCGATTTTTTTCCGATACGTCTCCTCGGTTTGCCATGTAGTACGTTGTTAATGGTTCGTATTGTTCAAAACTTATCTGGTTGTTTTTAAAGTCGTTTCGATGTTCAGTTGTTTCTGGTGATTGCATAGAAACATGATTTTTAAGGTCAGTAGATACATTTGAGTAACACTGTTCCCTTTGCCCGCCTCGGTAGCGTAGATGAAAGCAAGTCTGCCTCACGTTCAAGAGGTCCCGAGTTCGAATCTCGGTCAGGGTAAGTTACCTGGATAAGGCTTTTTCCGGGGTTTTCCCTTATCCTGAAAGACGAATGTCGGGTAACTATAGGCTCTATGGATCCTGGGCTCATTTGAGCATCATTTTACCCATTCCATTCATCGTCCGATATGACTTAACACTGGAGTACATAAATTTAAAAAAATAAAAAAATAAAAAAAAAAACTATTCGCTTTGTATCAATAACGAAATTGAATGAACACATGAGCTTAAAAATGTACCTATAAAACTAAAAAACAAAAATACTAAGTCCAGGTAAGTGATAAGCTATGAAATACCTAATGCATTTAAAAACATAAAATAGAGTAAATAAAACGTAGTAATTGTGTTCTAAAAAAGTCGAAACTGCAGAAACTGAAGTGAGTTCATTTGTTGAGAGTAAAACAAAGAAGTGAGAGTGTGAAGACCAGGCTGTTAATCGTAACGTGATATATAAAGCTAGACACAGGCCGTAAACTCTTGTGTTAGTCTGACTAGTAAACAGTTTTAATGACCTGCGGCAGCGTTATCACCGCCGCTACTGAATAGATACGTACAACCGGGACCGCGTGCCACCTCACACATCTCCAATGCAAGGACTCCAGCAACCAGAGAAAAGTGTCATTCATATACAAAATATAAAGGAATTTGTGAAATACAGGATACACAAAGGTGCTCTCCTAAATAACTTCATAATTTTTACTGAGTATAAATATTATTGTTCAAATTGTATAACGACTACTGCACAAATATAATTACAAAGTTTGGAGTCGTCGTTTAAATTTTGAATAGCTTTTAGTTCTCAACGTAGGTGAGTTAAAGTGTGCGGTTTCTCTGGAGAAAAAAAAAAACTACCGCTTAATACAGAGAATTAAACCCCTTAACAAATTTCGTACAACGTAATGACTAATTTGTAATGAGTTGTCTCAAGTAGACTTACGTGGACTAGTAATATATGTCTATATAGCACATTCCTGTCGGTGGAGAATCATTTGTTGATAAGTATGTAACCAGCGATGTCCAACCTTGTCTCTTATGTGCTCATGGTATCACGCATACACCCCACCCCTTCTTTTTAACTTGTGCAAGAAGCATTTCCCTTCATTTATTCAGTAACAAACAAAAAGGTTTGTTTTTGAATCCCATGAAAACTCAGCAAAAAGCGGGTGGAGGCAAATTCGCCCTTCGCTCTTTCGCCAAACGTTGGGCAGTCCTTAGTGTCCTTAGAATGCCTAAATTAAGAATTGTTAAACATGTGTAAATCGTTCTTGAAAGTCTTCTTGAAGGTATTCACTTCTACAGCTTCCTTTAACTGATATATCATATCATACAGGGGGCTTTGATGAAACATTTGATAGTGAGTTTACTCTCTGAACCATTTTTAGGTTAGGCTAATGCAGGTTTTAGTTGTCTGTTTATTTTTCACACGTACATTCATTCTTTCTCCACTTTTCCAGATGGTAGAGAACAATCCTAATTAAAGAAAAATTCCAAATTCCGGCTAAGAATTGAAAGCGGGACCTCCGGATGAGAAGTCAGCTCGCTGATCACTAGACCACGAAGACAGCCCAATTCTTTTAAGGAAATATTTACATATCAGCGCTAAGTTCTAACACAAAAAGGCATAGATATTCCGATTCATTTTCACGAGCAAATTATACATAAAATAATGTACACTTAAAAATAAAAAGACCAATATGTTCCTTACCATAAGCTACTATGCTAATCAGCAAACATTATCCACACCCCCTACAGTGTTTTAGATGCCCTTAACAGGACTATGCTTGTGTGTATCAATGATTTAGCTACACATTTTCAGAAAGCTATTGTTAACACACTTTATACATAAATCAAGGCTCAAATGTCTTAGATTTGTTTCAAAAATAATCGATAAGAATGTTATGGGGCTTTGAGCTCTACCTTTCTAAATTTGGCAGCTTGTGTAATAATTAGTGGATTATTAGTGAACTAATAAGCCAATTAGCAATTACATAGTTCTTACTGTCATGAAATTATCCCTATAATTACATTTTCTGATATAAATTATCAGCTTGCTCAGAAACTATTGAAGATTGTTAAATGATTTTGTGCTGTGATAAAAACAAAGCCTCAATATTATTAATCTACTTTGTTGTTAATAAAGTTGGTGCTTTCTTTTAAAGAATCTGTTTATCTCTCATTACATTATTTTCACTACCCCATTTTGTTAATATATAATCCCTTTTATAAAGTATACCTACTTCTTCTTTTTCTGTCTACCTTATGGAAATTAACATTTGCAGAATTTATATATGTTGTTGTATACAGGGAACCGTAGCAGTCAAATGCTTAAAGCTAGGTTGATACACGGTCAATTTTTCACGAAAAAACAAAGAAAAGCTACAGAAATTACAACGCCGATAAAACATAAAAAGCTCAAACCGATAAAAATGACACGTTGGAAAATAAACATGAATAAAAGACTAAAAATTGCATGACAGGCTCTTCTATAAATTGCTAAACAAAATTGATGTTTTTTCTACTTATTGTTTAAACGGATAAACCTTCTTGTTTAATCCATCAGTACGTATACTATATAATTTCTTTGTAAATATAGAAAGATTATGTGAACCACTAAGATAGTCAAATCAGTTAAAGGCTGTTCGCTATGTGATTACCTAGAAGTTCGGTTCATTTTACACGAATACGAGAAAGTAAAAAAGAAAAATGGGGGACAACAAACGAAGGGTGATTTACAGTTGAACAAGGTATAAAGAATTTAAAAATTCAAACAAAGAATATCCCGAAAATGATTAACATTAGAAAAAAAAATATGTGAGTTAAATTGTTTATGAGTGGTACTATTTATATTTGAGCCTAATAATTAAAACAAAGTAATTTCTAATTCAAAAGTGCTTTTTTTCAGAATATTCTCCTTTATGAACAGTACACTTTTGCATCCGTTTAAACTATTTGTCAAAGAATTTATTCCAGTCTTCTAGAGACACCTCCAAAACACGGCTTTTGAAGGTATCAACGGTTTCTTCTGCCGTCGAAAATCACTGTCTACGCAATTTATTCTTGAAGTTCGGGGACAAGAAGTCATTGAGTGCTAAATCAGGACCGTATGTTGGATAACCCATCAATTATATTTTTGAGCCTTCAAGTACTCTGTTGTTAGACGAGATGTGTTGTCGCTTGCATTGTCTTGGTGAAGAAGAATCCTGCGGTTCTTGTTGGTTTTTCTTACTTCACCGAAGACTTCCAGCAAACAAATGGCATTGACCTTAAGGCACTGTTTCCACATAGCCATTTTTGTTGAAAAAGCAGCTTCGAAGTGCTTCGAGTGCGAACAGCTTTTGTTGGATTTGTTTCATCTTGAAACACCCATACAGTCGACTGCTGTTTAAGTTCCGGCTCATACGCATACATCCATATTCGCCACCTGTTACAATCTCATATACGTATTTTGAGGCACCGCCATTGTATTTCTTGAGCATTTTTGTACACTAATCGACACCAGCATCTTTTTGAGATTGCGTCAAAACATGTGGGATCCAACGAGGTTTTGTACAGTATCAATGTTTTCTGGCACAACAACTGATTTTGGACGTCCTTCACGAACTTCATCATTGAGCGAACGGCGTCCACAATTAAATTCACTATACCAGCGTTTCACAGTGACAAAGGATGGAGTATCTGCGCCAAATGTGGAAGTTAGTTGATCGATGCACTATTCTCTTGACAATCCATGTCGAAAGTCGTAATAAATCATTGCACGAATATTTTCACGAGCTAGTTCCATGTTTTTGTTGAGACACAATTTTCAAGTTAATGTAAACAAAACAAATGACGCTCTATTGACAAAATGTGTGAAGCGGATTATGGACAACAATGTAAAATTTTCCATTGGAAACGTCAATTGGCACCTATAACATTCAGGGTTGCCAAGGATTAAAATATAGATAGTGCCTCTCATATTTAAAATGAAATCTCAATATTTTTGTAGTAGGATTTTGTCTCTCAAAGTTTACCATTATACAAAAGTAAGTAAGTAAGTCGGAATAAGAAGTAATTCTTAGGTTAATTCCTAGAAAGTTCAACAAGTTCGATTTATTTGTCGTGCAAATAAACATACGGCATTTTAGTCAAATTCGTCATGCCATTTTTGGGTTAATCAAGAGGAGGATAATATTTTCCATGTAAGGGGTAGCTTGTAGTCTGAGTTTTTCTTGAAAGCCTTCGAGTCGCATCTTGCAGAGATAAAAATACAAATATAAATGTGGCATTTAGCCTATATTTTATTTTTGAGTTACATTTTTCACACAGAGAGCTTCATAACGAGTATTTTCGATGAGATAATGTAAATTTTTGCGTGGAACACAGTAATTGCAATACCTACTATAAAAAAAGGTATATGCAATTTGTCAAATTTGACAAATGCCTTTACTGTTGTATGTTTATTGCTTTCATATACAGCTGCAGAATGAGCAATCAGCTGACGACCTTGATACGCAATAGTATTGAACATAGGACCGTGACTGAGAACACCTGGGAGGCCGCAGGTTCACGTCTTCCTCCTCGGCACACACAGTAGCTGTAGTGGCGGGCACATGAGGGCGGCATTGAAACCTGTCAAACTCGTTAATTGCATGGTAATTGCCTGTCATTATGACATACCAACAACACATGTAAAGTTGCCAGCATTTCCTTAAACCGCTTATGTTTACCGACATTCTTAATGACTTCACCTCTATATCAAACTACTTATGTCTCCAAAATGCATCCGAGTATCACTAAAACGAAATAATGCGATATAAAATTAATAACAGTAGACTTTTAGAATCATTTAAGGTGACTAATTAAGCAATTTCCAATGTATTTTTAAGTAAATTGTCTTGTTTTTAATTAAGATATTTGAAAATATTCAATGAAACTTCCACATTTTCACTTATTCTGATAATATTTTCTGAGGAAAAAAAATTATTACTTTTTTAAAAACGTAGAATTTCCTTACGGCGGTTCTGTAAAATTTCAAAATAAATTTAAATATTCTGTCCCAAACATGCTTACCTGTTTTTTTTAAACATACCTACTTATTACATTATTTTCAAATAAATAAGAACTGCTTCAAAACCAATGTGGTGAATGAATGTAAAGTGTGTAAATAATATCCAAGACTAGCGTGAAATGAGAAAGGCAGTACCCACCAATAAATGATATCTGTTTGAAATCAATGATTAAGACCTACTTCCCTAACTTTAATAAAACAAAATATAAATAGTGTACTTTAGAAAATAAACGGCGCTGGGGCGAGTTTCCTTTGGGTCCTCCGGTTTCCCCCACCATCATTCCACCAATTGCTTCATCATGCATCTTTCCTATCATTCATTTCGCTCTCATACGCCCTCATACTCATCCACTTCTCTCGCTCTCATCCCAGGTATCGGTGATGTAAGGGAAGGAAAAGAATATTTTTAAAGGCATTTAGTATTCCATCATTTTTTACTTTACTAAACATTTTGGTACCAAAAATTAAAGGAGGATAAATATTATTCTTAAGGGTAGATGGGTGACTTTAGACTTCAAATCTCCGTACCTAGGTTGGCTGTACTTAAATGGTTTAAATGTCTACGTCTAGGTATATTTACCAGTCTCTCCTTAAGTCATTAAAATATATTCTTAAGCTATGTTTCATGGATGATCCTCAGTTGTTTTCGGTAACTTTACAAACAGTGAATTTATTTTATTTTTATTTCGACTCTTTCAGCAGCAAAATAACAAAAGTTGGTTTAATATATAATTAAAATGAGCTTATAAAATACAGATTAATTACAAACGTCCAGTGCTGCATTTTAATTTGTCCTTGCGAAAAGATGAAGATTGAATGTTGTGTAAGTCTATTCATACGTGTACCACATCCACACGAGGACAAGAAATTACAGAAATAAATGATAACGTGAAGAGGAAAATGTGTTTCACCCAAATATTTATCAGAACTTTACAGAGTTTTTAGGTTTCCTTAGCTCAAAGAAAATAATAATTTTCGAAAGAAGATCTTCCTGTGTGTAGATACATACGGAGTGTAAACAGCACAAGTAATTCTAGTCCTTAACTCAGATTTTTATTTCTTTGTTTACAGCTCCAACGTTAAGTCATATCGGAGGATGAATGAGATAATGCTCAAATGAACCCAGGGTCCATAGAGATAAGAGTCTCTAGACATTCATCTTTCATGACGAATGTCGAGTACCCAGATAAACAACGCTGACCGAGATTGAACTAGGAACCTCTTGAATGGGGCACACTGCCTCCTACGCTACCAAGGCGGGTGATACATCAAATAAACAGCAATCTAGTATCTTCCTGAGATGTGACACGATTTAAAAAGAAAATCCTTTCAAAGTATATTTGTACCAGAAACGTCTTACAAGGGGATTTGGAGAAGAATGGAGTACGAAATGATCAAAGTAAATAATAAAACTGTTTTAGAAGAGACAGAACGAAGGAACAGCAATACGGAAATTAGACATCGGAAGAAAAAAATGAATAGCATGAATGGTGAACGGGAAAAGGTACGAAGCAAAAGAACTATACGATGGAATACGTGCAGACAAACTTTCTGTAAGGAAACAAGAGGAAAGGAAGAGACTGTAGAAGCTCGAGTTTTCAGTAAAATGTCTGTCCTTAGGGAGAAACATATCAATGAATAAAATAAAAAAAATAACACACAACTCTCTACTCACAATTAATTTTACTAGTAGGTATAGGTAGGTATAGTTTCTTCGAACTATTCTTACAATAAGATTATTTTTCATGAAATTCAGATGGGAAATCAATTGTTCTTTCACACTAGCCAAACCAGGATAAGGTTTGGAAAGGTAGAATCAGACTGAAAAGTCAATGCTATAGCCGAGATTTGAATCAAGGATCTTCTGGTCTCCGTCCGGTTGTTGTAACAACTGGGTTACCATAGCAACATGCAAGTATGACATTAAATTTGACATTGAAGGTCAGGATATGAAGTACTTAAACTTCTAAGTCACCATTAAGGTAGCTGTCTCTTGTATGCTATATGAGATCTCCTAGAGGTTTATTAGGAAAATCGAGTCAGTTGGAGAATTTAATGTCATGCTGGCATGTTCCCATGGTAGCTCAGTGATTAGGGCAGTAGGATGGAGACCGGAAGATACGTGTTTCAAATCCCGGCTATGGTATTAAATTTTTCAGTCTGACTACCTTTCCAAAGCTTCAAATAAATCGAGATAAGTGTTTGCAGAAGTGTCTGTGACACGACTGTAAGAGGCACAGATGAAACCTAATCAATAGTGGAATGTTCAAAAAGTGAGTCGCTAATACGTTGGCTTTGAAATGCTATCTATATTCTTTCCGTAATATGCCAGCCCATAGTCGAACTCAGGTCCCTCTACACAGTAGAGAGGTGCTCTACTGATCCTGATTTGCAATTATTTTTAGAATACTATTTTCCAAAACGTGATATTTTTAATGACAACAATTAGTATATAGTTAGAAATGAATACTTACTTAATTTAAATCCTATAGCTTTATGCAATATGTACCTAATAGGTATACAGAAAGTGTTGAATTATAAATAAATTCGATATACTTTTGTATGTCACTAACGAACCCTGTAGGCGAAATCCTACAATATGTAGGGGGATGCATGGATGTGGATACTGTATAGTGCGTCCTCAAAGGAAACATTAGATACAAAAACATAAAAGGGCTGAGGGAGCCCATGAATGAGAAAATCTCGAAATGTGGGGAGCGAAAAACCACAGAGATGATGATAGAGAAAGATTCAACTAATGAAGTCTTATCATCGTCATCATCATCATCATCATCATCATCATCATCATCATCATCAGAAAGGAAGTGGCAATAAAAGCCTAAATGAGGACACAGAAGTAAAACAGAGATTAACACCTGTAGAAGAAGATTTCTGAGTCCAACGCCGAAAGACTGCAATAAAAACCAATCTATTTAGTTAATCAGCTCCTGTATATGATCAAAGGGATAGGGTTATTTAACTGCAATAATAGTGATATGAAATAATGCTTCAATGGTAAGACAAATTATAACACAATCCCATCACTCCAGCTAGAAATAATATATCACAGGCATGACTACTAAAACTTGAAGAAATAAGATAAACTCTAAATTTCATCTCTAAGTAACGCTTCCTCTAAAAGTGAAGCTTGAAGATTTTCTAAGCTAAACATAACTTTATGTATCAAGATATTGTGCTATATTTTGTTTCATCGAAACTACTGAAAAATAAAATTGATATATTTAAGAGATATTATAATAAAGAATATTATTTATGTGACATATATGTACTTATTTAGATTGTGAATGAAGGTAAAAGGATATCCACGACCTACATATGTTTTATGCAGTCTAGTTTTTTAAATGATTGTAAATTTAAAAATGAATTAATTCAATATTATTAAATTTTCCTTAAATAATAAAATTAAAAATAAGTCATACTTCATAGCAAGAAAGGGAAACTTGCTATTGTTTATATTGTTAAGCGTGTCTTAATAATAAATCGGCTGGAACTGAAGTTATTCCTCTAGGATTATTGAAAGAAGCTCAAGAAGCGGACTTACAAATAATTCTAGAATCCAAACAATAATGTACTCGAGATTATAAACATTAAAAAGAGGCTAAAATTGGGAAACACAAAAACAGGAAAAGGATTTTTTCAGTTTGGATATGGTCCATTTGAACTTATATTTATGTGAGCAATGTAACTGTTTAGATTCACCTGAACATGTTATTTTTGAGTGCAATAAATATAGTGAACTAGTAGAAACGAAACTTCAAGGGAAATGTTTATGGAACATCTTAAGGAAAGCAGAAGATTTTGTACATTTCGAAAACATATCTCAGGTAATATCCCTAAGGCGTTAAAGGAATATATGACCCGCGACAAAGGAGTTGAAGAAGGAAATATAGCAACGCTTCAACCTACGAGAAAAGAATATTATTTAAGACATTGTCGGAGGGAAACATCTGGGCCAAGAGAAACTGAAGATACAGATTACCAGACTTGAGAAGACCTAATTTAAGATGCACGACCGATGAATAGAAGAGGCCAGTTATGGATATCGGAAAGAAGAGCAGAAGCTACCGTAAGAAAGAGAATCCGAGGAGAGCCAGAGGAGGTATATGGAGAGAATCGGAGCGGACAGATACAAATGATTATGCAGAAGAAGAAAGATGATAACCCGGATATGTGGAACTGATGAACCAGCTCCGTCTACTGATGCCAGTCCCTTTAGGAGACGAATACCAGTAGGAGGAAGCTTTGGATACCAGCTGCAGAAGAGAAAACGTAAAATTGTGGGAAACAGTCTTTCGTAGTTTGTTATAATAATTAAAGCTATAGTAGAAACGTATATTTGAATAATATTGTTGGAATAGAAGAAAGATAAATTAGATGAGTAGATTTGTAAGGTTACTGGAATCCATTATCCTGTAGGCTTAGTTAGTTAAGGTAGCAAGTAGATTACATCCGCAAAATTTTTAAAATATTTTATGTAATTTGATTTAAAAACGAATAAAGATAAAAACAAAGTTTGCATAATAGCTAAGACCTGGTATGGATTCCAGAAACCGGGCTAATAGATATGCAGATTTTATTTTATTTTTAGTTGAGGTTATAACAGATTGTGTGAATGAAGAAAAAAAAGTATGGTTATAACAATTTACTGGTTATTACCTTAAATATGTTGGAGGCCAATTTTAAAATGAATCTCTAATCTTGTTTTTACTTCAAGTTTGCAGCTTTTCGTTGATTCATAAGAACGAAAGCTTTAAGAGAAAACTATAATTAAGTAATGGTTGCTGTTTAATTTCTAAGTAACTCGTGTCAAAATATCGATTAATGAATATTTTGACTTTTAGTTAATACCTAGATATAGAAATTTCGTATTAGATGTAGTCATTGGCATAAAGTAAATGTTTGGTCTTTGAAGTAAAACATAATTAATCTCAAACAAAAAATTAAAATTTATAATATTACAGTAGGCTTTGGAGTTGTGCGGATTCACAACTCCAGCGTTAAGTCATATCGAACGATGAATGGAATAGGTGAAATGCTGCTCAAATGAGCCCGGGGTCCATAGAGCTTAGAGTTACGCGACATTCGTCTTTCAGGATAAGGGAAAACCCCGGAAAAAACTGTATCCAGGTAAATCGCCCTGACCGAGATTCGAACTCGGGACCTCTTGAACGTGAGGCAGACGCGCTAGCATCTACGCTACCGAGGCGGGTGACAAAAAAAATTAGGAATCGATTAATTATTATAAGTACATAGGTAAGTTTCAGCAGCTTATATCATTGTTGCTAAGCAGGTTATTGGCATCCGAACAATGCTAACACTGTGTTAACAATGCTAGGATTAGATCAAACTTGAAATTTCGTATGATGGCATTTGCTTTCCTATAAAAATTTGTATAACTGGGAAATCATTAGCGATAGGGTCAAGTTCTCTGCATGACGAATTATTGTTTGAACAGTTTGCTACTCTGCTATACTTATAATGTAATTTGGTAACTATTGTTAACAGCCTAATAGCGAACTCTCGCGGAGAGGACAATCAACACATCCGCGAGACTCAGTAGATCCTCGTATATCAGACAATAAAGAAACATTACACGCTTTTACTCGCTGGAAAATGCAGCGTTATACTTGTTTATTTGCTTGGCAAACTGAGGTTCACGACCCCAGTGTAACATTACGATCAGGTATTTCGTGTGTGCTCAGAAGCAATATGGCCTTTATTTTATTCACCGCCCACTCTATGGATTTGTGGAAATCCGGTTTCTAAAAGATCACTTGCCAAAATGATGTAAATACAACATCAAAGGCCTTGAGAGAGGTTAAAAAATCAAATTTATACTACTTTCTCTACCCAGTTCACATAATTCTTCTGCTTATACTGTAGTAAGTACCTATTCTCTGTTCGAGTTACGTTACCTAGGATATATTATTCACTAAAAGTAATCTTAAATTAAGCAATAGTGTTAAATGAGAAACACGCAAAACAAAACCTCACTTCATGTTTATGGCAAATCAATTTTTGTCACTAATTAATGAACCATAGGAAAAAAAGTAAAAATATTTTAAAGCTTTTATAGAAACTAAAAGTTCACAGAAAATCGAATTATTAGCCACATAGGTACATGTGGTGCTTCATTCACAATTCATTGGTACTTCAAAAAAGTATTCAAAACATTATAGCAACGAATATACCTGATATAATAAATTATTATAACAATACATTTTGGGTAAACTATGAGTTTCAAAGAGATTTGCAACCTTTTGGAGAGGATCCGTCCCCTTCAGCTGCCGTGGTGCTGGAGCTGTGGACCCCTAGCACCCGTGGTACCTCTGACGTTACTAGAGGAACCCTCCCTGTTGGGAATTGTTCGGATTGGGTTGGACTCGAGGGCGCAGCGTATTCCTGATACCGTGGGACATTGGGTACCTCCGAGCAGGCTACGGCCACCCGGAGGGTTGCCTAATAAGTCCCGGGTACTAGCCTGCAGAACTAGTAGAAGGTGTGCTAGATCACCAGGCGGCCCCACCGAGGTCATTCGGTAGTCTTCCCTGCGGGGTTGACGCGCGTAAGTGGCGTATCCACTTCCATCCCGTCTTGTTGATTATGGGAGAACCTTTTAGACTCCAGGTATTGCCCCAAGGAAAGAACCCCGGAGTTTTCCATCGCTCCCGGGTGATAGAGGCCGGAATCTTAGGACTTTCGGGTAGACCTCGCCGTGAACTGTCTCTTACCAGTTATATAACATCTTTAAAATTCTTTTGGAGTTCAGAGGACTTCATAAGGCATTCGATAAACTTTCAGGCATGTATTTTATATAAACATTTGCATAAAATTAATTCAGAATTGAGAGGAATTCACATATTAATAGCAGAAAATGCAGAAGATCATTTAATTCATCATACAAATATCCTAAGCATGTGATATTTTAATCAAAGTTAATCCAGCCACTGCTTTTTGAGAACATAAAACATGAAGTATTTTCCATGCCTTATGTTGAAAGGATTTTCTGAAAATCTTCGTGTCGTATTCTTGGAAGACGTTAAATCTTAGCAAGTTTTGTATCTATTTATTAATAAACGATAATAGGTGTTACGAGTGTTATTTGTTAATTGTTCTCTTCTCTTATTATGTTTAATTTACCGCAACAAGAACTGAGATAGCTTGAATTTATAATTTTTATAATATATCCACCGCCATGTGTTTTAGTTGCGGTGTTTTCTTGACTCAGACGACAAGCTTTTTACTCATTCTGAACATATTCTTGCTCTAGATGGCCCAAAATATCTAAAATTGTCAATTACTCCCTCGTAGAAGGCTAAAAGACTCTAAAGTATCGCTAATCAAAATAGAGCATATACCTACTTATTAAGATAGCGTTGCCTTCATTGTTATTCCACAAAGAACCTGTACGAAACAAAAGCTGGGCATATTTTATTCCTTACAATTTCCTAATATTATTTCACTAAGGATAACAGATTGTTTGAAGTGAATATTAAAGTAAATACATAACCGAATTAAATGCATTAAACGCGTAAGGATACAGAACGTGTAATAAATGTATCCATTGAATATTTTATGATTCAGTGTAACAATAAACTCGAATTAAAGTAAATTTCCAAATGTTTATTCGTCAGGGGAGCCCCTGGACTTCCCGTCATAATGATTATGTTTTTATAGTACCTATGCATGTTTTGATAGTGCTCCGCATCAATCACGAAAACAGGGTTAGGCCTTTGGTGTAAAAGATGTTTATCATGTACATTACAGTAAAATATACATAAACAACATAATAAATTATAAATTATCCATCAACTTTAAATCTTTGTACAGTTTATATTTGTTCCAAGAATGCTCTCAATTGCCCGGATCATACAGCCTCACCGGTGTACCGGAATTCCGTCCTGAGACTTCTTTTAGACACCAGCAAACCTACTGACATGGGCATATCGCTTTTAAGCATACTTCAAAGAGAAATGCGCACCCCTAGAAGCTTGGGCAAGCTTGCACAGGAACCAAATTCAAATGTGAACGTTTTATACTATGAGTAATCATTATTGCTTACAGAAAGAAATCATTAAAAAACAGTAATTTGATACAACGAATAAAACAAGTAACTTTATTTTAAACGAATAAGTTATGCAGACCTTTTCAGTAAAGAAATATTATGATTTCTACACTATTAATAACCCGTTTCATATGATTGTGTTCCAAATTGTAGGCGTGCTAAGTAATCAAACATTAAGGAAGTTTGACTTAATCTGCCAAGTTATTAATATACTTAAAAGTCATAAGAAACAGTGGGTATTTCGCCAATTCCTTGTTACTGGTCTGTGTTTTAAAACTATTACACTCTTATTAGATGGGAAATGGTTGTTCTTTAGCAAACTAAACGGAATTTCTAAGAAGCACATAGCGATCTGACCTTACAAGATTTGACCATGCCTTAAAACCTACTGTTTTCATTCTCATATACTCATTACTACAAAAATATATAATAAAATTATTTCTATGGATGTCTATCTGAATTGGCATGAAATACCTACATAAAATAATGAATCTGTTTAAGAATATTTGCTGAAAAAATGCTTGAGAAAGTCATATAACTGAGGCATATCATTTTTTTATAATCGTGTGTAATAATTTGTTCTCAGAATTTTGCTTTGAGTGTTTATTAAATATTGATTTTAATTTAGAACAATATTTTACGTTACACTTTGAAACTGCACTCTAGGATTATAGAACTCTAGAGTGTGAGTGTGAGTGTGTGGTGTTTTAGGGCCCGTCGACAAGGTCATTTGGGCCCGATAGAACTCTAGATGAGTCTTGTATATGAGCATGGGTGAATGACGATTTATTTGTTAAGGTTGCTTGAATTATTATGTGGGTCATCCAGCTTAACGTAAAATCTGAAACAAAAGTCATCCTTTCCGACACTGCCAACTTGAAGCAGAGAAAATAATTGAGTTTTATTATTAAAGAGTTAAACGTTTTAAGAAATCAGAATGGAACCGAGTAGGTGCAGGCATACGTGCTTATACGAGCTCATAGCTTGTGGTTGGGATGGTTTGAGGTTTATGGTTATTCTTCTGCTAAAACTTTTCATAATTTTTCTTAAAATTGGTGTATTTTTTTTTTATAAAAAGTACTTCTAGCCTCTAACAAAACAAAATAAATAATAATATTAAAACAACTCGAACGCAAAAATATTCAGAATTTTACGGGCTATTTTCGAAGAAGTTCGACAGTATAATTCTAAAAAGGCTGTAAGCTTAAAGAGCATCCATCCTCTTCTAACTGAACAAGCCCTTGTATATTTAGAAAATCTGTTATGTCTCCTGAATTTTGAAAGTAAGCTACCACATAGTCCGACAGCGTTCCTTCATAGTGGATGGGTTTGTGTGTGATTTAATCACTGTATACAAATAAAACTATGTTTAATAATGGAGAAACTGTGATTCCAGGAACGCTATGTACCTATATATTCTTGATACTCAATGCGTTTATAAGTAGCTAACGCTATTTATTTACATTGTTGCAGCTAAGACAATAAAATCGGAGATTCGCAGAAAAAAAAATAGTTGTTGATACGTTTCGAAATATAAATATCAAAATGAATGGTCATTAACGCAAGTTAAACGTTTAATGGTTGATTAAGTAATTTTGCTGACAGAGCTATTACCTACTAATAAACTTAGTTCTGATCGTGTCGTTTTCAAAAATAACTAAAAACACGACATTTTTGTCTTGAAAACTATGAAACTATCAACTGTTTACAGCTCTAGAATAAATCGGAACCTTTACCTCCTCCTCCTCCTCCTCATCATCATCATCATCATGATTATTACCTATCTGTTTTTATTTATCCTTTGTTCAGTAGGCAACGAAATACAACAAAAAACGTGAAATTTGACATTTAATTGAATCAACATGAAAAATTCAATGCCATGTTGACTCTATCCATCAAAAACCTTAGCCTATATACCTACGGCTAGTGTGAAGAAATGATTAACTTCCATCAATTAACTAAAATTTGGCATTTAAGTTTATCTCCCAAGGATTTGGCACGAAGGCTTTCAGCTATTCTTTAGTTAAGATATGATTCGTTTTTTTTTTTCTTTTTTTTTTCCTCTCTCAAAAATAGTTATGCTAACGTTGATTAAGTGACCAGTGTTAAGAGACAATTGCAAGAAAAATAATTTCCTGGGAACATCCTAAGTACTTTTCATCCTGAATTTATTTTGAATAATCACTTTCAAACAGAAGAAATAGAAAAGAAGTTACAACATATAGTTGTGGATCTATTTAAAAACAAACGTCTTATGTCAAATAACATGTTCCCGATATAAAAAGAATTTGAAAATATTCGTTACTTTTGATTTAAATGCATTTTACGGAAAGAAGTGAACATTCCTTTGTTTTTTGTGATATGCAAAGAGTGTAAAATTTCAAAACCTACACATGGGGAATGCGTCGTCCTTCATGGTCCTCCTTCATGGTCAAACCTGGCAGAGGGCGATGGATTTTTTCGGACGTAAAAATCCTTAGCATGGCTTTCTTTGGAAAGGAAGTAAAGCCGGTGGTCCCGTGTAGTAGATTTAGAGCACGTAAAAGAATCTCAAGTCTAATCTAGAGGCCTCTGAGCAAAATTAAGCAGAGAACCACAGCAGCTAAAGAGCGTTTATACCTAAATTAGAACTCATTTTAATTTCAGGGTACCCGCTATTGAACATTTTACTGTTACTCCGGCCTTCTCTATTGCCCGTGCATATACTAAAAATGAAATAGTGAAGCAATTTCTGTAAATAATTATCTCGATTAACATGAAGCACTACTAAGAATACCTGGGTAGTTTAAATAATGGGTAGAGAAAATTATGTTAAGGTACGTAAAATCTCAGATTTTTTCACATTAAATAGCAAAGTTTAAATGCAAACTATCATAGCAAACACTCAACATGGAATAATATATCTGACAAAATAAAAGTTGAATTTATTGCCGAGGTTGAAGGAGAAATAAAAATAAAACAACTTAATGATAGTAATTATTTTAAAAACAAAAACATTATTTTAACATTCACCTTCATTAAGGCTGCAGTAAGAAATCACATCATATTTTTATTCTTTGGATTCAGAAGCAATAAGATTGCATATACGTTCCTACGTGTTTTAAAACGCCACTTCGAGGTTGGAAAATAAAGCAATACTCTGCTAAGGTACCTAGGGTTTTTTGTTGGCCAGTCTGTTATAGAAAAGAGCAAGTTTGTAACAATTGGACGGAATTCGTTCCGCAGAAATGCTGCACAAAAGAAATCGCATTGGTTCCATGCGCCTTTCACCTTGCGCTTTGTTTAGGTGCTCAAAACAAGATGACAACAGACTGAAGGACTCGGAAATGTTAGTACACAGAACTAAAGTTAGAACCTGTTCCTATAGTTACGCTTGTCAGATGTTTTTAAATGTTTACGGATTTGTGGAAATTTCTAAAGAAAAATGAATGTTTTATTCCTGCGAATCTGTGAATCTCTTTATAAACATATATTTTCATATTTGTATAATATTTTAAAATTGAAAATACGTTTTGAACATCTAAACTGAAACAACTGCAGATAAAACTGCATGGTTAAGTAAATTGCTTATAAAATGCATTTAAATCCACCTGAATTAGACTGAACATGTGTGTCAATATTTTGAACATAAACAAAATGCAAGATCAAGCAGGAAATATGAATTTATGAGTTAAATACTCGTTCTGGATTACCAGAAAAGGTAGAGTAATATAAAATAACAATGGAAACAGTGAAAAAATTAATATTGCCTGAAATATTAACCAAAAAATGAATGCAACCTACTAAAGTATTACATAATTACTACAAAATGCCACAAGTCTGCTTCTACATGTTTAACAGCGATCTCATATTAATAAATATTATACTAAATTACATTAATTAATAAATACAGATCAGTCATTCGCTTTAGAAGACTTAAATTCTTTCGCTCTTTCTGTAAAACAAACCAACAACATATTTTCTGAATACACTTGTACATTCTTTAAAACAAGTGAATGACCCTTTGTATAATCTTCTGGATATTTTCGTAACAAACCGCTGCATCAGGAGCACCACACGTTTGGTGTGTTGTTTCTTCAAAATTGATAATTTTGTGTTTAAATTCATAATAAAAACAATATAAACTAAAACAGCGTGACAACGCTTATCCTTTCAATAATTCCAAAGCACTTCATTTCAATAAAAATACATAAAATACGGCAATTCAGATCCGGTTGTGGAAAACATCAAAACAAATTTTTCCCTTAGAATTCCTTTGGGCTCGAATTATGCACCTACTTCCTGGAAAACCATGTGATTGTCTTAGCTCCTTTCCTATATACGATAATGTTAGTTATGTGCAGATGTTTAAAAACTATTTTCCGTATTAAAGAAAGATTTAACGAAATTAATTTGTATTAAGAACCGATATACCTACATTTCAGAAATATTTTGCTTCCAAACCAAATAAGAATACATACTTTTGCTGCATACATATACATCTGCTAATTAAAATATATTTAATAGAGTAAATTAAACGTCATATTTTGTACAATATTGAACATCTCTTCAACACAGAGCAATGAATTTAAAAAACAATTGCCAGTTAATGTAGGCAATTTTGAACTGACTGCGTAATTACTAAGTTAAACCTGATATTAAATCATAAACAATAGTTTATATATTTCAGCTGGAAGAAAGCATACCAGAAAAACTACAATGATTGACTTTAAAGCCCACAAGTGAAAAGAAATACCCGTATGAGACCAAGCATTGTCAGGCTACGGTCTTTAGGTATATCACAGTTATATAAAAACTGAAATATGAAAGTATAATGTTGCAGAAAAAAATTGTAAGATCAATTTTCAAATTATAATTAAGAGAATAAGTATAATTACATATCCCATTAACATAATTACTGTTTGTGAAAGCAAATTTACCTTGCCAAAAAAATTGCAAAACTAAATCCTGTAACTGTTTATTAAGCTCTGTAACAACATACATATTGAATTATCTATTAATCCATTGCAATTATCTATTAAAGAAGAGAATAAAAACTAAGTTTATTCCCACAGTTTCTTCTCTGTAACCACGGGTTGCAATAGCACGAATACCGATTGTTACCTAATAGTTACAAAAGTGTTCTTAAATCCTATTTACAAAATAATAGCTATGAATTTTAGCTACTTTATAACGTATTAGCAATGATAAAACCGGAGGTAACTGTGATTTTGGTGCACTTATGTAAACTCACCATATTACAGCAATACAATGTAAACAGTTCTGAAAATTTCCGTTGTAACTAGGTCGAATTATGCGTTTCTCTTCTGTTTCTGCATTAGTATACGTTGATGTGCCACAAACATGTGATAATGCACAACCTAACTTCACTTATCATTATCATAAACAAGGCTAGAAGGTTATTTGATTGCATTTTTACTCGTAAAAGTGCAGTCAAGTTTTCCTTTTTCTGTCACAAAAATGAAAACATTTGCACACACAAACACAAAGCTGACAATACAGAATGTTTCTTAAATTGGCCATGTGCGTGTTTATTATCAAAACTTCTAAGTTATAATGTATTCTATACTTTGTGTACATTTTATTTCTGAATTCCATATTAAGAGATTACAAATACTAGTAACCTATATTGCTACAATAAACTGGATTATATTGCTTCTTTTGACAGAATGATAATATTAAATTATAGTTTTAGATACAACATATTTTACACCCATTAAACACATTGTTATTTTTTCACGCTAAATGAAAATACATGCACAAGAACACTATATTATTTACAAAAGCGCATGATCCTAGCAGGCAAATCATTTAAAATAACCAGAAAACTCTTACAGTAAAATTAAATCTTTATTAATAACATAAATTTAAATAGAAAGATTAAATTTACTAAAGTAACACTATAACGTTCAAAGACAAAATAAGTCATGCCTATATGCTTTACTACGTGTCGTTTTAAAGGGTTGGAAGAATAAAAAGCAAAACATTAACGATAAAAAGCTCTATGGATATTTTTATTGATAATTTGGACACATAAATTCAGTTTTAACTCTCAGGATACTAAAAAGATAATCAACTTTTGATTCTGAGTTTGGAAGACAGACATCATTTCTATGAGACACAGAAGTCAATGCCATTTCACACCATAATTTCTTTTGTATGTACGTGCTGTAGAGTTGTAGATACATGTCTTATTTTCATATTAATTCACCATGCATAGGTTTAATTACAAACATAAGTGTGCAATCTACATTACAAATGCCATATTTTTGTCTTTAAAGGGTTTATTACATCTTAAAGAATAATTATTGCTGCGTTTCTCAAAGATTATTAAAGCGTCAACATTTAGAGAAATGAAACTATCGAAGCATATCGAAATGACTCGACAAATGACAGTCGGAGAACTGTCGAACGTTTGTCTCGCAAACAGTTTACTGTCGCGTTTCTTCTGTCACGCAAATCATTCATGAAAAACATAGCCTTTATTTTTGAGAATTATTTTAAATTTAAATACTGTTATCATTCCTCTTAAAAATTAAATACTTTACAAAATTTATTGGGCAATTGAGTCTATGGTTTTGGTTGGAAAATGGATACTACTTTACCGTACAATTTGTGCCATACATTTTAATAAATATATTCTTTATTATTTTTATTTTTAACTGCCAGACAACAATGTTGTAGCTTACAAACCTGTGATGGTTATAGCTCCTCTAAAATTCAGTGACATCTAACTCCCGTGAACGGAAAGAAATCATGTTAATAATTTTATGGACTGCATTACAAACTGAAGACTACTCTGCCTAAGCAAGTTTCAATGTTTTATATATTTGTAGTTGTATTTATTGACAGATTCTTATTTTATTTTCTACATCAGTAATGCATTCAATTGTACACTCAGGAGATTATTAACTGTTAATTTTTAATACATGAAGCTGAAAGGAAAAAAAGCTCTGCAGTTATTTGCTTTCTTTTGTTAAAACTGTGATAAGAAAAGTACTGCATTTATAATGACAAAAGCTTTGCAATCTTTAGAACAGAGCGTCTTTTGTTCAGTGAAATGAGAGATTCATTTGATGGTAGGTAAACTGTTCAGGCCACGTTGTGCAGACATGACAAAACGCGAGAAGTCCATGTGACTACGGCGGAACATTTCATCGTACATTGTTAAAATGAATTAATAACAATAAAACAGCCGTTTATATTAAGCTTATTTATACTTTATTTAAATTGAGAATCTAGTCGCGAGAGCTTCAGTTTTGTGAACCACAATTCACCAAAACATTTATGAATTAAAATAATATATATAAATAATTGTCCTTGATAAATTTGTTTTCTACGTGTTCTAATTGAAACGTTAGATTTAAAAAAAATACCTACTTCAGGTTTTCTGAATAATTATTCAATTCTGAATGAACTGACTTGTATTGTTGACAAAATGAGTGACAGAATCACAATTGTAGGTATTAATTTTTCTTTATTAGTACAAAATCTAAAACAAAAAAATAGGGATATAATTTTTTTTTTTTCCTTTTAGTTATTAAGATATGTAGGTATTAAAACTTAAATCCCTGCAATAAGAACTATCAGTTTTGGAAACCTTGATGTAAACTATGGTTCAACACTCGGCAGAGAGTGTGGATTTAATGTACAGACACGCGGTTACACGTAATTGTTTAAATTTTTGTTGTCCCATTTGACTAGTGCTATCAACTTATTAACATCCACGTTGGGTAGCATTTGACCAAATTACCCATGCTACTACAGATTACTGCTGTCCCATGACAAATACTCTCCGTTTGACCATATTGCGTCATTTAGCCGAAAAGTATCCACCAGGTTGTGTGGTTAGACCCTACGCCCCATTTGACCAGTGTAGTCAACAGCATTTAACTAAAACCCCAATAGCTTGACCCCATTTGACCTGTTAAATACATGTGACTTACCGAGGGAAGACCGGCCGCCCATGATCGCGGCGATGGAGAAGTCGGTGGCCCGGGTGGAGGTCGCCGTCTTGGCGGTGGGCACGACGAGCACGGCCAGGTCTTCTTGCATGGCGCCCAGCAACATCACACCAAAAACACCACTCACAACCCTTCGGCAGCTACAACAACAACAACCACCGCCAGTTCCATGGCCTTCTCGACACAGACTGAGCGCGACTTGAGAGCTGCCTGCTGCCGCCGCCAGGTGGCAGGTCGAGCGCGGCGCGGTGGGCGGGACCGAGAGGCGGAGAACTGATTGACAAATTACGTGGCGCGACGAGATCAGGGAGGGGGGCATGCGGCAGGGAGCTTGGGGCGTGGTCAACGTATGTAGATAAAGGTCGACTATTGGTCGACGAAATGGCAACGGTAGCCACGATAAAGGTGTGAATGTTATCAGTTCAGGAAATACGCGATCACACCTCGTCAGGTTCACGGATCTTAAAACTGAACGTGTTCAGATCTCTCAGTAAATAACAGCGGCAAGAATCTACTACCTACCTGTCAAATATTGCCATTGCCATCTGATTGCCAGAAATACCTAGCTACAAACTTACCTCGTGTTATTATCACCTGCTCTTATCCCGATCACATAACTCTGCAGGCGGGAGTAATTCCTTGCGCATGTGCAGATTAGAGTTGTTTGCAAACACCTGTAAGAAACAACCGGCGGTGATACAAACTCACAGAATAAAGAGACAATCCTTAGCGCAGCGATTAAAACTTATACAAATCATTTAAAATGTATAGTCCATATCCCACTGTAAATCCGCCGTCTTTCTCAACCTACAATAATATAACAGACGAATTCTGATGTAATGTCCCAAAAGGCTTTCTAACAACAGTAAATTCTTATATTCACTGTATATTACCTATATTCGTACACAAATAAATCATTCTTCTAAACACCATTCACCAGAGGTTGGCCTCGTAGCTTAGTCGGTAGAGCACCTGCCTGCCGTGCTAGGGGTCCGGGGTTCATTTCCCGGCGGTGGCGGTGGGATTTTTCTCCAACCAAGAAAATTCCCCATCTTACCCAGAGTCTGGAAGTATGAAAAAGAGCGGGAATTTGCGTGTAATCTAATGATTAAAACCCAACGAGTTAAGACATTCGAAATGTTCCAACGGCCGCTATATGACCATAGCAGTTCAAGGCAGATATAAATGGGGAAAAAATTCACCAGCAATTATTTCAGATTAAACAAGAAGCCAACATTTGTAAGCAGCATTCGAATGTTACTCGTGATGGGGAAGAAAGACTTGCAACATAGAATATTTCGAAAATGCTTATGGTACGAAGAAATGTATCTGGAACTAACTGTGCATTAGGTAGGTATAACAAGCTCAACGTTTTTCTTTTGATTGCTGTGTTCAACCAAAATTGTAGGAAAATTACTCAAATAAAGGAAAGTTTACAAGGTTATTCGATCATTCAATATCTACGTTTTATTCCTAATGTGAATATCTATATTACATACGTGGTATTTTAATGAAAGCTCTCAATGTCAATATTCATTAGAAATATCTACACTAATGACGCTCTCTTTACCTCCCATTAAAAGAAAAAGAAATTTAAAAGTAGATCTTACCTGTATGTTTCTATCTGTACATGTATGTACCAAACTTAGAAATTAAAGAACTTCTAAAGATGCAAAGCGAAGGTATAGGAAATCTTGACACCCCAAACTATATTTTGAATGGAACATCTTTTTATTTTTTATTTACTCAAAATTGTTCTAAAGATATTGATTAAAATATTATACATATTTAATCCACTTTTATACCTATATACTAAACATGTCTTGAAATTTCTGGGTAGTATAGAGCCCATAGTTATTGTATAATTGACAAACATAAAAGATAGGTAGACAAAAACTTAATAGGCACTCAAAAAATATACCTAGATGTTGTAGCAGCATTCAATTTATGAGAAAATGCTTTGTCGTATTAGGTAAACGTTCCCGAGGAATTCTTTGCTATTTATTTGACTTTTACGATATTTTATTACTTTTCTGAACTGTAAGTACATCGGTACTCTTCTCTGTCTCTCTCTTTCGTTCCTTCGTTCTTTCTCTCCTTCTTTCTTCTTTCTTTCTTTCTTTCTTTCTTTCTTTCTTTCTTTCTTTCTTTCTTTCTTTCTTTCTTTCTTTCTTTCTTTCTTTCTTTCTTTCTTTCTTTCTTTCTTT
Organism: Mantis religiosa; assembly: GCA_030765055.1. Taxonomy (NCBI): domain Eukaryota; kingdom Metazoa; phylum Arthropoda; class Insecta; order Mantodea; family Mantidae; genus Mantis; species Mantis religiosa. The sequence goes on from CM060953.1 coordinate 151,336,091, forward strand.
CTTTCTCTCTCTCTTTTTCGTGTTCATACAAATAGTATAACATTTCAAAAGTATCACATAAAATCTTTTTAACATCTCTTTAGACTACTCTGCTTTATTATACCTTCAGCTAAAGAGTAAATAAGTAAGATATGTTTATCTGTGTTAACAAGAATAGACAGAAGGGCTGGACCCGTAGCTCAGTCGGTAGAGCACCTGAGTGCTGTGTCAGGGGTCACGGGTTCGATTCCCGGCCGTGAGTGTGAGGACCTTTCTCCGACCAAGATAATTCCAGACCCTTCCAAGAGTCTGGAAATATGAATGAGAGTGTGAATGTGTACGTGATCTAATGATCAAAACCCAACAAACACGAGTTAACAACTTCGATATGTTCCAAAGGAGAACGACCGCCGATATGATCATTGGAGTTAAAGGCGGAGTATAAAAAAATAGAGAGAAGAAGAATAGTTTGGAAAAAAGTGATAGAAAATAATATGAAGAAAAAATATCAAATCCTATTTTATTCAATAGATTTTTTTTTAAATTTACATTCTCCGGCGTTAGAAAACTCATATCGAATGATGAATGAACTGGGTGAAATGATGCCCAAATGAGCGCAGGGTCCATAGAGCTTACTGTTACATGACATTCATATTTCACGATAAAGGCAAAGCTGCAAACAAAACAAAAACCTTATCCAGGTAACCCACCCTGACCGGGTTTCGAACGCGTAACCCCTGGTACGTGTGGCGGAGGTGTTACCACCTTCGCTACCGAGGCAAGCGATATTTAATAGATATAAACTTTTCATAGTGAATATTAATGGAAAAAATTACTGAATGTGCATTAAAATTTAAGAAGTTTTGCATAAATTGCCGAAAAAATACGACATTCTAAATATATGAGGTTGAAAATATTCTTAAAAGTATTTAGCAATCGAAAATATAATTGGAATTTGTTGGTTCTTTGCACAGTTAACTGGTTCTTAAAATAAGGTTGCAAAACAATGCGAGAAAGTTCGCTCCTTGGGAAGAACTTATTAAGTTGTGAGCAACACTTTAAAAATTAATGGTATTTTATTTAAAAAATAGCTGTAATATACAAATTAAATTTCCAATAAATTAACTTTGAATAAACCTTCATTCTTAATTGATGTTATGCAATTGGGAAACAAGAAAAATATATAAAACGTATTACCTCAAATTAATTCCGTTGGGTACATAATTTTCTTTCGTGTATTTATTATTTTCAAAAATTTTCACACTGTTTTAATAAATCTTGAACAGTACAGTATATCAGTGATATCTATCGGAATCCATTAACTCGTACAACAGAAGAGAGTGTGGAAGACTGGTATTTATCGAATTGCTTTTAAAACAGCTGATTTGTCTCACATGCTGTTATCATTTCAGAAATTAGTCATGAAAATAATAAGACATTTCGTAATTGCTGCTTATCTATATTATTATTATTATTATTATTATTATTATTATTATTATTATTATTATTATTATTATTATTATTATTATTATTATTATTATTATTATTATTATTATTATTATTATTATTATTATTATTATTATTATTATTATTATTATTATTATTATTATTATTATTATTATTATTCTTATTATTATTATTATTATTATTATTATTATTATTATTATTATTATTATTATTATTATTATTATTATTATTATTATTATTATTATTATTATTATTATTAGTAGTAGTAGTAGTAGTAGTAGTAGTAGTAGTAGTAGTAGTAGTAGTAGTAGTAGTAGTAGTAGTAGTAGTAGTAGTAGTAGTAGTAGTAGTAGTAGTAGTAGTAGTAGTAGTAGTAGTAGTAGTGGTGGTGGTGGTGGTGGTGGTGGTGGTGGTAGTAGTAGCAGTAGTAGTAGTAGTAGTAGTAGTGGTGGTGGTGGTGGTGGTAGTAGTAGCAGTAGTAGTAGTGGTGGTAGTGGTGGTAGTAGTAGTTGTTGTTATTGTTGGTTGTTTTTGTTGTAGGTACCTACATAGTAGGAAGTTTGTAGCTAAATAAGCTCTATTTAAACATTTTAAGTAGCAAATTATTAACGTTTATTAGAAATAGTTTATTAAAAAAAATAAGGTATTACACTCACACGAGTTTCTTTACTCACTAGCTGTTGTTTACTTCTATATCTCCTTAACAAATAGGTTTTACAAAAACACATTATTTGTCCGTGCCAACGCAGTAGAGTGGATTCAAACGAACTACCAAGGAGAGTGCTAGAATGCAAACCTAAACGAAGAATATTCATAGGAAGATCTCTACAACGACGTATTGTCTCTACCATCTAAGCCCTCAATCTCAAACCACCCTATACCTATATGTAAATATTTCGTTATTTTTATTTTCTCAAAAAAATGAGTCGTAATTTTGATTAAAATGCCTGCAATAATGCGCATGATTAAGGTAGCTATTGCATGGAAAATTAAATACCTAGGTAATTATATTGAATTTTCTACCAGTGGCCTATGAAGTCTTCTTTATTCTGAGTTACTTTTATATACTGGTAAAGCGTAAACGAAAAGTTACTGCTGGAAAAAAAGTAGATCGCATTAAAGCAGTAAATTTATCTAAGTTGTATTATCCATTACCTAGGCCGCTTTCAAACACATGTTTTTTCCTGAATGTTAAGTGGGTATTCGGTTTTTTCCTTCGTGATCATGCAAACTCATTACATAGCGATCGATTCTTTAAATATTTGACTCACTTTAACCTACTCTATCCTCAGGTAGGTCTGCACAAACTGAATTAAGCTATTTTTTTAACAATAACTTCCATTGTTGTGCAATAGAATAATAAGCTTTCTTATAAATCCTTTATAGAAAGGATTTCAAAATTAGTGGTTTAAAAATTCTCGTTGAATATATATATATATATATATATATATATATATATATATATATATATATATATATAAAACCGTGAATGTAAAAAATCGACCAAACATATAGTGCGTACAGTGCAGTGTGTCTGCTTTCCATTCAGGTGGAGTCGACTTCGAATATCAGTTAGGTCTCATTACCTGAATGTGACTACACAAATAAAACTACTTGTAACAATAACTTCACTTATCTTAAAAGAAAATTATATAATTTTTTTATTAATTGCTGAGATCGACTTCGTAAACATTTGTTTATCTTGGACTGAGGATGTATTCAAGTGTTTACGAAATCGATCTTAGCAATTAATAAAAAAACAATTACATCATTTTCTTTTAAGATAAGTGAAGTTATTGTTACAAATACAGTAACAGTGTTGCTTCACTGTAGCTAGCTTCATTTTTACGTAATTACCTGAATATGGCTTGTTTCTGGGTTTGCAGGAAACAAATTTGTATAAGTCTGAGATTTACTGTCTCCAACTCATTTGAGTGCAATTTCACCCACTGACCATTCAATATGACGGACCTACTCAAATAATTCATGTAAAACTATTACAAAGTTACCTTTTTATTGAGCTTCTTTATTTGCTATGGGTCTCAGGTCCCATTCAAAATTTTGCGTGAAGGATCGGTTACTTTTGCTCAGGCTTGAGGATATTGAGGATTTCCGTTAATTCACGCACGATACAGGACCAATGGCGTCACTTACCTTCCGAAGGAAGTCATTTTAAGGATTTTTATCCAGAAAAACGTCCAGGGTTTTGACTTGCAACCTTGAGAACCACTACAAAGTGTAAAGTCTGTCTAGTCAACGCGAGTGCAGTTGCGTCACAAAGGAAACGGATCCTACCGCCCACTAATGACCGTCTCCACACTTCAGGAATGGAACACTGTCGTTGAGGACCAATAGCAACCCTGATTTTCTGAAAATAACAGTCGCATGTTTACTCCACGTGGAGTCTCAGTTGCCAAAGTTCCAACTTCCAGTTGATCTGTTTCATTACGTGCAGAAATTCGTTGTGTGTCACGATGTGGAGACCGTGGGAGGGAAATGCAGTGGTAAGTGCAAATGAAGTAGTAGATGACTTTCAGTCAAGTGAAAATAATCAAAGTGAAGATAATAGTGTGAATAACTGGGCCGAGTTGTGTTACTGGAAAAGCCTCAAAAAACAAAGTTATAACGAGAAGTCTTTCTAAGCAAATTCAAGCGCTTGTTTTGAACACATATAAATATGTGCTGACAAATAATCTTGGGAAGGGGTCATGCAATGAACCTGATAACTTCTGGGTATTAACAGAAGTACAATAAGAAATAATGTGAGGAAAGGAATACTAAAGACGCCGATCAAGTGTGAAAACAAAAGAAAAGGTTTCTCTAAAGTAGATAATTTCATATGTGATTTAATTCGCCGAGAAATTTATAGATTCTATGCAAAAGGGAGAGCGCCCACATTGGACGAATTCGTTGCACATTTGCAAGATATTTGTGATTTTCCTTATGGACACTGAGGAGCTGGGTTTCAAATACCGCGCTTTGAATAAGATAAGGGTTATTATGGAATCAACTAGAATTGTAGCTTGGCGATATATATATGTCAAAACTAAGGATGTTTCGCAGTAATGGACTTAAGATAATTTATTAAGACGAAACCTAGTACGATTCCCATGACGTATCCAGAAAGGTGGTAACCTTGCAGAAAGGACTGGGAGAAGGAGGGCCGTGGTTGTAAAACGATTATAAGGGTTCGTCAAAGGAGTCGGCCGACGTGCACACGAGTTAACTAAAGAAACTTTATCTATATTCAGTTAGTTAAATTGGTTGTCTCTAAGCAACGCAGATCAATAAAACTAAAAAGAAGTAGGAAAACAACAGTCTTCAGCAATTATTCTACAGAATTAGATTTTTTGACATTATTTTAAGTACTAATAACCTTTTCTTCGTTTAATATAGTTATTTTATTTCTTTGCACATAACATTTCATTTATTAAAGCAGAAAGTTTGTGTGTAAGGTGCTAAGTAAGTAAAACTATATAATTTGTGATAAAATGTTATATTATGTTCAATAAGGTACATGACAAGTCGTATATCCTATAAGTAGACAAGTACCCACAACAAATACTTATGCATTGATACTTTACGTTTAAATTCATCCAAATGACTAGGTATCTGTAACATCTACCTGCATACACTGTTTATGTGATTTTGTAAACATCAAGGGACAATAAATAGAATAGATGTTTAGACTTCGTTTGCTCCTAAATGCGCAGACGGAAGCTGTTAGACAGTATAGAGGTGAAAGGACGGAGGTTCGAATGCACCTGCCGGAACAAGATCGGCAGCCAGTGCGGGTCTAAAGGACCGTCCGTCCGTCCACTTTGTGCGGGTGGTCTCTGAAATGTGATCTCCCCTTCTGTTTGTAAGCCTACCATATCGACCCTCTCGTCGCCTTGGACACAGCACCTTCATTGTAGCCAGCAGCTCCACTTTCATCCCCATTCCTCCTCTTATTCACTTCGTCTTTATCTTCCTCTGTGTCTCTCAATTCAACGAACATGTATCGAAAACTAAACGCCTCTTTCTGATGTAAGAGGTTTAACACAGATGGCTCTGCTATAACCGCGAGACTCACATTCGGCAGGTTCTAGGTTCGAAAGGGGTGGTCGTCTTCTCTGATCATGAGTTTTTCCATGAGTTTCCCTGGTCGACAAGGGAATGCTGGAGTAGTGGCGTCTTCAACGGTTCTCCTTTAATTTTTTATTCCTTTTTCATGTTACAGTATGACTCCGGGGCAGCGTGTCGGTGGAGGTAGGGCAGAGTGTGCAGAGGCTGGCGTTTTGAAACTTCTTGGCTCTGCCAGACAGTGATCGATCGAGCCTCCACGGTCGAGTCGAGCTTTTCAAGGTTCCTGCTCAGATGGTGTATCTCTGAGCCATCCTCCAGTGGTTTGGGCAGGTCGCCGCCGAACACCCACCAGCCAGTAATGGTTAGAGAGCCGTGAGCGTCTCGGTCACTTAAGTCTTCCTTTACTGCATCCAATAGTCTCCTGTGGTTCCTTTACCTCATCTATTCCTCCTCTCGGGAGTGTATGCATTAAAGCTGCAGTCCGGAATTGAGTCCATTTAGAGAGGAATCAGAGTACGAACGTGCCAGTTTGACAGAAGGAGACAATGTACATCTGTCTCTCTCATTCGAAGCAGCTTTTCCTCACCTGGCTTCGATTATGCTCTCGATTGTAGCACTGTTAGCTCGGCAACCACCATGTTATGTAAGTAGAGTTATCGTACTGCCCGCCTCGGTAGCTTTGATGGTAGCACGTCTGCCTCACGTAAATAAGATCCAGAAATCCTGAACCAGGGTGAGTTATTTGGATGAGTTTATGTCGGGTACCTTTAAGCTCTGTGAACCCTGGGCTCATTTGAGCATCATTTCACCCATTTCAATAATTGTCAGATATGACAACGTTGGAGGATGTAAATTAAAAAAACAAAAAAAGGAAAAAAGAAAAGAAAGGTTATTGTAGAAGTAATGTTACTCTGGAAACACCGTGTCAGGAATTAGGCTACGAGATATAGTAGGTACTTGCAGTAATGTTAACTTTGCAACCACTGTGTTAAGGATGTAGGCTACGAGATATCGTACTTGTAGTAAAGTTACGTTAGCAAGAACCGTGTCAGGAAGTAGGCTACGAGATATCGTACTTGTAGTAAAGTTACGTTGGCAACAACCGTGTCAGGAAGTAGGCTACGAGATATCGTACTTGTAGTAATGTTACGTTGGCAACCACCATGTCAGGAAGTAGACTACGAGATATCGTACTTATAGTAATGTTACGTTGGCAACCACCATGTCAGGAAGTAGGCTACGAGTTATCGTACTTGTAGTATGTTACCTTTACAACCACCGTGTTAGGCAAGTAGGCTACGAGATATCGTACTTGTAGTAAACTTAAGTTAGCAACTACCGTGTCAGGAAGTAGGCTACGATATATCGTACTTATAGTAATGTTACGTTGGCAACCACCGTGTCAGGAAGTAGGCTACGAGATATCGTACTCGTAGTAACGTTACCTTCGCAAGCACCGTGTCAGGAAGTAGGCTACGAGATATCGTACTTGTAGTAATGTTACCTTGGCAACCACCGTGTAAGGAAGTAGGCTGCGAGATATCGTACTTGTAGTAAACTTACGTTAGCAACCACCGTGTCAGGAAGTAGGCTACGAGATATCGTACTTGTAGTAAAGTTACGTTAGCAAGAACCGTGTCAGGAAGTAGGCTACGAAATATCGTACTTGTAGTAAAGTTACGTTGGCAACAACCGTGTCAGGAAGTAGGCTACGAGATATCGTACTTGTAGTAATGTTACGTTGGCAACCACCATGTCAGGAAGTAGACTACGAGATATCGTACTTATAGTAATGTTACGTTGGCAACCACCATGTCAGGAAGTAGGCTACGAGTTATCGTACTTGTAGTATGTTACCTTTACAACCACCGTGTTAGGCAAGTAGGCTACGAGATATCGTACTTGTAGTAAACTTAAGTTAGCAACTACCGTGTCAGGAAGTAGGCTACGATATATCGTACTTATAGTATTGTTACGTTGGCAACCACCGTGTCAGGAAGTAGGCTACGAGATATCGTACTCGTAGTAACGTTACCTTCGCAAGCACCGTGTCAGGAAGTAGGCTACGAGATATCGTACTTGTAGTAATGTTACCTTGGCAACCACCGTGTCAGGAAGTAGGCTACGAGATATCGTACTTGTAGTAAAGTTACGTTGGCAACCACCGTCTCAGGAAGTAGGCTACGAGATATCGTACTTGTAGTAATGTTACCTTGGCAAGCACCGTGTCAGGAAGTAGGCTACGAGATATCGTACTTGTAGTAATGTTACCTTGGCAACCACCGTGTTATAATCCCATTAAACGTGTTGGGGAATGTTGCGCCCTGCAATTAAATGTAACCTGACGCGGACATGTCTGGATATTGATATTGCGAGCTTTGTCGAGTTTTAGCAGGTCATGCATGTTCGGTTTTATTGGGAACACGAGCATTCTCTGTCACGGTTGTGGTAGGTAGACATGCAAACCCAAGACGTTTCGCAATCAACTGGCAGCGTGACGATGTCCGTCCTCATACGACACGATTCTCTTGTAATGTCCAGTCATTGGAACACTGTTCCGGAAATTCAGCTTTCCTAACTTAATCGGAGAACTGAACTCAAATTTCGATGTGATGATGTGATTGTTTATGCAACATTTAGAGCCGAAAAGAACTGTAGATGATAAGAGAAGCATTTGTTTGCTGTGACTAAACTTTCCAAAAGCTAGAAAGTGGTTAGAGAAAAGTGATTACCTACTCGAAACTATCATTTACTCCTGTTCTTAGTTAAACATAAACAGCGATGCTGCCAATTTGTGACCCTTGGTGACATTCTCCTACTTTCTCCGCCCTCTCTCTATCATCATGTATTGCGGGTGGTCGGACTTTACGGCGACTCAGTGCTAAGAGAATAGTTCCTTAGTAGAAAAACGGAAGAACTAAAACGGGGATGGGTAGGTAACACTGAAACGTATCCATCCAAAGGATTTTTACGATATCTACCATATAACTACATAGTAAGTCGAGAAGGTATTGTATTCTACCAAAAAATCCGATACCAAAATACCGCTGGAAATGCATGTTTTAAGGGCCCCTTAATAGAAAAAGCACTTTTAAAATAAGGTACCCAGATATGTTGACCTGTGAATGGTATAGATAACTTAAGAAAGAAAAGTAGAGGAAATGAAAAATTTACTTTAGCTATCCTTTACATGGAACATTTTTAGTTTAAAATTACATTTATTAAGAGAGCTTTACATGTCAAATCAAATGTAATTTGAATTTTCTGGCTTTTGCAGGCGCAAACCTCTTCATTCCGAAGGAATCTGATGTACTCAAAAGTTAAGTGATAGACGAAAATGTATTTATTATCCCCAAACTATAGATGTCTTTATAACACTTGTATTTACAATTTATTTCAAACATGGCTTTATGGCATAAGCCGTTTCCGAATTTTCCTTTATTATTTGTTCAATACACTCAATACATTGTTAATATTTAAGCATCCTTTATCGACAGTTTACGTTCTATAAAGTATTGAATGTTAGGACTAGCATAAGCGTCCAGCTCAGCATTTGACTATTGCATTCCGTTTGTATCTATAAAAAATGAGTAACGTAGGCATTTCTGGAAAGACTTATCTTGATTAAAATAAAGTACATAGATAGGAGGATAAGTTTTCGTCAGAATAGTTTGTATACCCATTAAGAGAGAAATTCATGTACATTTAGCACATAATATTTTTTTCATATTTTCTGCTACTGGCATTGTATTTGTTTCGAAAATATTTTGGATTTGTTAATGCACGTTTGATAGGTATGTACCAAAACATTCAACAATTTATAAGCAGGTGATTCATATGCAAGTCACTAGAAAAAAAAAGCCACCCTTCATATTCCATAGTGTCCTGCTTAACTCATAGCAACATTAAGAATAAATAATAGCAATTATTTTAAAAATCGTTAAAATGAAAGATGTTGTTTGGCAGTGACTATAAATAAATATAAATATTTCCTTCATGAAGGTTTGTCTATAACATAATTATAGCTACTAAAGGTATTCAATCTGGGAATAAATAAGACTGCTTACTGTATATTCAAAATGTACTTATATTCATCCTTCTAATATTTCAAATGTATCATAATTCTAAGGGAAAAGTTTTTAAGTAAAAATTTTTTTCGGTGTAGAGAGAATTCCCTGGAGTTATTTACTTGTATCCTCGCCCACCTCGGTAGGGTAGATGGTAGCGTGTCTGCCTCACGTTCAAGAGGTCGCGAGTTCGAGTCTCGGTCAGGGTGAGTTACCTGGATAAGGTTTTTCCGGGGTTTTCCCTTATCGTGAAAGACGAATGTCGGGTAATTCTAAGCTCCATGGGCCCTTGGCTCATTTGAGCATCATTTCACCCAATTCATTCACTGTTGGATATGACTTAACGTTGGAGGACGTAAATTAAATTTAAAAAAAGCCTTGTATCCTTAAAACGTGAAGTATGAACTGCTATAATTTATCTTTCTTCTTTAGTTACATTGTTCATGAATAATATTTTACTGAAATATTGTTATTTAATTTACAATAACACCATTTTATGTATAATTTATTTTATGTATTTTTTACAAATAATTTATATAAGACGCTACTGTTCACTTCCACTTAATTCTGTATATGTTAGCAGAAAAGCTTTAATTACACCTTTATTTGTATATGTATACTAACATAAAAATGGCTAAATAAAGCTGAATATTTAGGAAGAAAGACTTTGTCTCATTGATATTAGATATACAGCAAAGATAAACATTCAAGTTTTCGGCAGGAAATATAAGTACAATGCATTAGTATATGTTTATTGGAATTACAATTCTCTATAGAGATTTGTTTTTGAATTAATAATTTTGGGAGAACAATTTGAAAATGACGACAGAACAGTTTAAATATTATATGATAGAGTTTAATTCCTAATTACGTAAGGAAAATATACCTAGTTGATTGGCAAGTTTACTGTAGCATGAGTGATTGAATGTTTAAAAAATTCTCTGTGCCAAATGACTTTCTCTGCACATTCTTCTAAACCTACTTTTATTAAAGTTAATCATTGAAAATATGCCTGAAATAGTTGACCTTTTTTAACCTCCATCCGACATCATCTATGAACTAAATTGGAATGGTGGAGCAATTATTGGATAATCACGTCCATCAATTTTAAACGTTTGTACATTCTCTTTCTGTTATTGCTTTGGATATAATTTTATATTTTCATAACATTATTCTTCATATAGCTACTCTAATGAGCACAGTTACAACATAATCAATTACAACAGAATTTATTCCAGAGAAAATAACAAGGTAGGCTCTTTCATATCTGCTTACAAGTTATGAGTAGGTAGTACTGAGATTACTAATTTCTAAACTTTTTAAAAATTTGGTTGAACGGATTTGTTCAAGCGTAGGTAATCATAAATATAAAATTAACTTTCATGGTCCTATGTGTTTATATTTATAAGAACATTATTTTCAGAAAGTTCAAATAGAGTCTTATATGAAACCTCTACGTGTTGGAAATTAGGAAATTAAGCTTTTAAATTTCAATTTTATATATATCTATACACTAAATTTTGTGTAAAATAATATCCTATAAACTATAAAGTATGTTACTTACTTATCTACAAGTTAATAGCTATTAAACCCCAAATTCAAAAGTATCTAACAAAATGTTTCATATTAACAAAATGCACGCTAGATCTCTTCATTAGACTTGAAGAAACAACGCCAAAAATCTTAAACAAACTGAACAAAAATAGCATAATGGAGTCATTTTACAGTGGCAAAACTGCAAAGATTAGAAGAAAGTCAAGCTTTAGAATTTCACGCGCTATTTTCAAATATCTGCAAGTCCGTTTATCTTATTTGTTTGTTTGTTTTTAAATTTAATGTTCTCCAACGTTAAGTCATATCGGAAGATGAATAAAATGGGTGAAATGATGCTAAAATGAGCACAGGGTTCACAGAGCTTTCAAGATTAGGGAAAATCCCGAAAAATCTTAACCAAATAATTCACCGTGTTCATTCAAAGAGAACAAATTTCAAAGCCATCACATAGCCATCAGCTCCTTAAAGATTCGACTACCGCTTAAATAATTTATTTCCACATTCCCCTTGCATTTACAAAAGAAAATAGCAATAAGATAATTTTTGCAAATGTTTAACCTCGATTGCCCGCCTCGGTAGCGTAGATGGTAGCATGTCTGCCTCAGGTCCAAGAGGTCGCGAATTCGAATCTCGGTCAGGGCGAGTTACCTGGATAAGTTTTTTCCGGGGTTTTCCCTTATCCTTAATTACGAATGTCAGGTAACTCTAAGCTCTATGGACTCCGGGCTCATTTGAGCATCATGTCACCCATTTCATTCAACGTCCGATATGACTTGACGTTGGAGGATGTAAATTACACACACAAAAAGTAACCTCGATTAAAATGAAGAGAATAAGCGTTTATAATACTAGTTTGCACAAGAGTACAGATGGCTGGCACCGTATCTTTGTCGATAGAGCACCTGACTGCTGGCGAGGGGTCCCGGATTCGATTCCTAGCCGGGGATGGGAATTTTTCATCTCAGCCAAGATGATCCATCTTTCTCAGAGCCTGGAAGTATGAATAAGATTGCCAATGTGTGCTTGGCCTAATTTTTATAAAAAGTTCGAAGTACCAGCAACCCAGCGTATACGAGTCAACACCATCGCCGATTGGCGATATGTTCCAAACGAGAACGATCGCCGATATGATGATCAGAAAAAAAATGGAAAAAAAAGTACAGATAATCAATATACCTCATATTTTAGTTATAAAAAGTAGTACTAAAAGCAACTTTTGAAACAATTTTTGTTCTCCAGAGTAGACTGTTCCACATATTTACAATTTATAATTTCTTATAAACATCATAAGTTCTGGTAAATTATCATTTGATAAACAAGAATATGCAAATCATTAGGGCTTAATGTAACATAAAATATATTCCCCAGGTGAGGCTCGAACTCACAACCCCGGCATGGCTCAGAGCACTGTCTATAAGTACCGTGCGCTAACCGATTGCGCCACTGGGGAACGTGGCACGAAGTACAGAGGTCACTAGACTTCTGTTACGGGGTCACACTAACCGTCAGGAAATGAATCAGATACGAAGTTTAAAATAGGAACAATAAGCTCACAGGCACAAGTCGCACAGTGACTACACTTTTTAATAAATATTTATTATTTAGAAATATTCTACCAAAGTACTTACAAATCATTCTTAAACTTTTTATTCATTCTACTGTATATAAGGTAATCAAGGGTAATTTGTAGTAGCAGGCGACTTGGGTTAGTATTTTAAAATCTGCTCTCTAGGGGACGATGGTGTACTTTGGATTGCAAGGACCTTTGTGGGCGAAGAGCTTAACTATCTGAGACAGTCCTGTGTGTGATATAATTGTCCATTTCTGGCATTTTGTTACTTTTTAATTTCGCTTAAGATAGATTTATAACCAATGTGCATTCAAGTTGCTCCAGAAACTTATACAACAGGAAAGTGGATACTTTCTGACATTCATAATCCACCTTGTTGTTTTGATAGTTACTTAATCAGTGCTACAAACTGGCAAAAACAAACACCGCTACAACGAAGGCCAAGCGGATTAAGGGAAACACATACACACAGATCTCATTAAAATAAACAGTTTATGTCAATTAGATTTTCTTGTGGAGCGAATCTTTTCTGAGATATTTTTACATAAATATTTGAATTTTTGATACTTATACTTTTGTGATACAGAAAGTCGTTATTCGATCTTTTTTTTTTTTTTTTTTTTTTTCTGTACTCTTGCCCAAGTATAGGGAATGTAAATTTCTTGACATCTCCACATGGCATCCAGAATTTTAAGTATATGACTATCCCTTAAAGTCTAATATATTCCCATACGAGAAAATTAGCAATAAGATAATTTTCGCAAATCATTAACTGAGGTGATGGTGCAATAAGCAGTTATCATGTTAGTTTCCACAATAGTGTCTAAGTGAGACACTGTGGCGTTTGTTAGTCTTGCAAAAACTAGAGAGCTGCTGAACCAATTTGCCTAATTTTGGTTTTGAAATACGTGTATAAGTCCAAGGAAGATTTAAAAGACGAGGGAAAAAACTTAAAATTTTAATAAACAGGGTTATTAACTAAATATAAAAGTTCACACGCAAACTTTTGCGTGACACATACCTACACCTTCTTTTATTTTCTACAAAGTAGAACGATATTCCATTCCTTGCCAAAGCCTTTAAAGCTATTTCACTTACCATATTTTATTAAATAACGATTATCGTTTGTTATCAACACTGAAATATTTTTCAGTAGCATGATAACATACCTTTCGAAGATTAGACATTTTTTACCTAAAAAACCTACTAAAATAAAAAATTCATAATTTACGAGGGCTTTTCAATACAGACTGATCACTTTTTTTTTTTTTTTTTTTTTTTTTTTTTTTTTTTTTTACAACGTACCTTTATTCATCCTTATAATTTTGATGGTCCTTATCAAAATGGTCTCCTCTGAATGCGATGCACTTGTCCCAGCGTTTCTGCCAGTCTTCAAAGACATGCTGGAAACCATTTCTTGAGAGATCCTCCAAAATCGCCTCCGCAGCCTTCACCACTGTTTATGATGTATAATGTCTCCCATGAAGACGTTTCTTCAAGTTAGGGAATAGAAAAAAGTTACATGGGGCTCAATTCAGACTATAGGGAGGGTGAGCGATGCACTTCACGTTGATTTTTGCAAGATATTCAGCAACAACATTGGCAATATGCGGCCACGCATTATCGTGGTGCAGCATCCAGCCTGCTTCTTAGAAATGTGGTCTTTTGCGCCTGATATGGCTTGCAATGTTTTCAGCACATCCCTGTAGAATTGTCCAGTTACTGATATGTGTGCAGATACAACATGCTGATACACCATTCCATGAATATCAAAGAATGAGATGACCATAACTTTCTCAGCAGAAGCAGCCACTTTTGCTTTTGGGGGGGGGGGGGTTGGAGAGGAAGACGATTTCCACACTGAACTTTGCTGTTTGATCTCAGGATCAAAATGATGTAGCCAAGTTTCATCAACAGTGATTACGTTTGAAAGATACTCCGGATCCTCCTCTAACATCAACTTTAACTGAATGTTACATATTCAGTATCGCGATAGGCGATACTGAATATGTCTGAACTTGCCTGGTTCTCACAGGCGGGAACCAGGAGTACCAACAATGAAACTACTACGGCGTCTTTGTTTCACATTAAGCTAACAGAATATAATAAGATTGAATTTTAGTGCGAGAACTTATGAGTGTAACAGACCTCGTATAATTCAACCCAACGACTTTAAAATTTATTTAAATAATTTCTTTAGTATCGATCTTTCATGAATAAACCGTTTTATTCTTTTATTATTTCAAAAAATTGTTCCTCTCACTTTATCAATTTTAGTTTGCCTAATTCGTACTCATTAAAATGATTATTTTAATTCTTATGATAATTGATTGTTTTAATATTTATTAAAATATTATTAATTATTTTAATGATTATTTTAATATAAAATTAATTTCTGAACACGCTATAACTCTACATATTTGACTACAGACAATTGAATCCTTGGATACTTTGTTTATATTTTGTGTTTTTAAGTTTGTGAATGTGAATTGAATTGACACAAAGTTAATTGAATGCTTTTGTAATTCCGATGATTCCATCGGATTTATCTTTTGATTTTAAGCGTCAACATTTTCCCGTGCATTTGGCCTTTCCTGATAATTATAAATAAATGGCAAGGGCAGTCGTTGGAAGTTTGTGGAATCAACTTGGTGTTTCGCTGTTTCTCTCATGGACAAATTTTACGTCGCGTGTTCGCGCGTCGGAAAATCATCTTTATAGATTTACGCACCACAAAAAAGACCAAAAACATTGTTTATCAGAAAGCTTAAATCGATTAACCGAAGTGTAACTATGTTGTATTTAAACTTCACCACCAATTGCAAAATGAATAACTTATATTAGGGAGTACGAAGTATGCCGTGTTAGCTAGTATTTAATAAATATAATGCTTTCGAATTCATATGCAAGTTGTTTCTGAATCTCCTTTAATATTTTAGTCACTTTAGATGTTTTACAACTCGTGTTTGTTACTACGAATTACAATGTGAAACAATTATCAGAATTGGTTGGGTGATTGTTGAGATATTCAACATACACAAATGTTCTATCTTTATATTACCTATACAGATTTTGTATTGCTAATTTTCCTTTCAAAAGTTTCATTTGCCTTTAATTATAATGGTCATGGCGCCTGTAGGTAATAATGCTAACTCCTGTACATTGGTGTTCTGCTATTTCTTTGGATTTTATGCCTAAATCACTGGCATATTCATATTTCTAAACTCCGTGGAAAACCGAAAATAATCTTGGCTAGAGAAAACTTCCCAGCTGGGAATCGATCTCTAGACTCCACACACAGCACGCCAGATGGTCTACCGAGTGAGCTACGCAACCAAACAACCTGACGTTAAAATAAGTTTTGTGAGTCTTTAAAACAAATTTCACAATATCTTCTAACCATTAAACACACAAATTGAAAAGCCTTAAACATACATTAGGAACCACTTTCCTCTTTCAAATAGTAGATGCATCATTAGTAGTAATTTCCTGGCATTAGGAGATAATCACTGACATTTTTGCAGAAAAATTGAACTTCTCAGTGTGCGTCACATGGCCAGCCATTGTGAAATGATATCATCAATACGTCAACTATGATATTAAAATTCTATTTCATGGAATTTTATGTTACAAGCAAAATATGTTTTGTAACAATGTTTTGTTTGATTCGAGCAATTACAGTGGCAGATTTCCTGTTTCAACAGGCCAGCCCTCATACCCACGGTCGTTACAGCATGTTTCTAGCGTTCCGCCGTGCATAGGGTCGCGGGTTCGAGTTCCGACTTGGGCATGGGTGCTTATATTTACAGTGTATATGTGCGATAAAGAAAACAGATAGTAAAATAAACGGAAACAATAAAAAAACGGTTAAATAAGGAAAAGAAATATATATATAAGCATTGTCTGTGGAGCAAAGTTTTGTATAGAAAGTACCAACCAGCGACTTTTATTATTATTATTATTATTATTATTATTATTATTATTATTATTATTATTATTATTATTATTATTATTATTATTATTATTACTATTATAATTATTATTATTATTATTATTATTATTATTATTATTATTATTATTATTATTATTATTATTATTATTATTATTATTATTATTATTATTATTATTATTATTATTATTATTATTATTATTATTATTATTATTATTATTATTATTATTATTATTATTATTATTATTATTATTATTATTATTATTATTATTATTATTATTATTATTATTATTATTATTATTATTATTATTATTATTATTATTATTATTATTATTATTATTATTATTATTATTATTATTATTATTATTATTATTATTATTATTATTATTATTATTATTATTATTATTATTATTATTATTATTATTATTATTATTATTATTATTATTATTATTATTATTATTATTACTGCTGCTACTGCTATTACTACTACTACTACTACTACTACTACTACTACTACTACTACTACTACTACTACTACTACTACTACTACTACTACTACTACTACTACTACTACTACTGAAACATGTATGTTTCCTATGAAATCACGACAACAAACTTCTGGCTAGAATACAATAGCTACTTTCCTTACTTATTACATCAGGTAGAGGAAGTAAAAAGTTGAATAAAAAATAAACGGTTACTCTACTTGATCCAGGTTTCTTAGTCTTGCCTCGTTTTTACGTTTGTGTATCATATGTCGGTTTTTCGACTCATGACATTTGCAAAACAAGATGGTGGGTATATTCCAGTTTTACGAAAGCGAGGGTATACTTAGACAATAATAAAAGTACTGTGAAATGGTCTCCCTTTCACGTAAGACCTCTCAGGGTAAATTGAAAAGCCATATGTGACCCACGGTCGTAAACAATATAATGTCTGGATATGGTTCGTATAAAACTTGCACGAGGAGATACGGCTTCGTGCTTCTCCAGGCCTTTGTCTCAGATTTCGTGAGCCCTCTGACGTTATATAAACCCAGCAATTTACCTCAAAATGGTTATTTATTATACACTTGTTGAAAGTGGTCTTTTGTTTTCCATGTCGAGGTTTTCTGAGAAAAATAAATCCAGAAAAATTAAATACAAAACCGTCTGATGTGGGACAATTTACTAAATGATTTTCATTTTTAAAAGTCATATGCACTGAAGGATTTCTTGTGTTCAGTGCACATCTCAACATAAATATTTGAATGGAATAAAATACTTCTTCACGAATAGGTGGAGGTGAAAGAAGACAAAACATTTTTCGGTGTTCATACGTCTTTAAAATATGTATTATGGCTGAAACCTTCATACGAATTTTTGTGTGGAATCGAATCCTTTCTCCACATTCTACAGACAAGAGATGCATAAAAATATTCATAAATTGAGCCATAGGCGAGGAAACAAAATGGTTGCCTATATCTGGAGCTTCTCCAGCCAGAGAGGAGTCTGGTAGTCTGGATGGTGTTTGTAGTTATGTGGATGGAGCGAAGGAGTGCCAACCTAAGTGTCCAGAAAGTGGATATTTAGAAGGCAGTTAGTTCCCCTGCTGTGGGTTCAATGAGCTCCTGGACCTCCCTGGATACCTACCGCATGCAGTCAGTAAATTCTCTCTGTTTGACTGCCTCCCTAGAAAAATTCCATTCCTGGCGACGATGACGTGATAAAGACTTGTTTACATTAGAGAGAGGGCATCATTTATTAAAGAATGATTAATCATGGGCAATGCCATGTACTCTGAATGAATGGATCCTGGTGAAAAGGGTCGGACCCGGTTGTTTAGCCCTGTATTGTGGCAAGGTTTTCTCGCCAGGCCAGCTTCTTGTTACATGACTCGTATATATCATGGTGTCTCTCCCAGGGGGTCGGGCTCGGGCAGCACCTAAATTCAATAACTGAATTCCTGCCACACTAATTACTGATACTTTTAGTGTTCCAAACTCTTCACAGACACTATAGATCATAAGTGAAGTAGCTATACTTCTCGAGATTCATTTCAAGGGAATATGTCTTATTTTTTCGACACAAGACACTCCATTAAATCCATGTCACGAAAAAGAGTGAGCACACAAAATATTTAAATAACATAAAAACCGATTTAATTTCATGAGTACAGTTTTATTTAGCTATCACACATCACAATTTCTTTATACCGTGCTGCTCCCAAACGGCGTAACTAGCAGACGTCTACTTCTTCAGCAATTCTTTGCAAATACATTGGTACAGTAGCGGTAGACCTGATCGCCGTTTCTGCCCGGAATAATGGTAACAAAGCTATACAACATAAATATATTAGCCTTATCTTGCGGTTTGAAACCGTTTGCCTACATTATCAAACATCGGACGAAATATTACACACCAGCTTCTAGTTGTCAAGCATTTGGGAATTTTGTTGTATAAATTTTATCTTCAAGCATTGCTCACAGACAAACGCCCACATCGGTAGCGTAGATGCTAGCGTGACTGTCTCACGTGCAAGAGGTCCCGAGCTCAAATCTCCATCAGGGTAAGTTACCTGGATAAGTTTTTCCCGGGGTTTTCCATTATCTTTAAAGACGAATGTCGGGTAACTCTAAGCTCCATGGATCCTGGACACATTTGAGTATCATTTCACCCATTGCATTCACCGTCCGACATGACTTAACGTTGGAGGATGTAAAATTAAAAAACAAAAACAAAAAACAACAGACAACAAACTCATAGGCTAGTCCCGTAGCTCTGTCGCTAGAGCACCTGCCTGTCGTGTCAGGGGTCCCGGGTTCTATTCCCGACTGGGGTGAGGATTTTTCTCCAACCAAGATGATTCTCCAACTTCCCCAGAGTCTGAAAGTATGAATGAGAGTGTGAATGTGAGCGTTATATAATGATACAAACCAACGATTACGAGATAACACCTTCGATATGTTCCAAAAGAGAACGGCCAACGATATGACTACTGCAGTTTAAGGTAGGGTATAAATGAAAAAAAAAAAAATCCCATGATTTAGATCTGCACAGCAAGACAACTATTCTGTCCTCATAAGCACGTCATAATGGAGGAAGTAAAGATTTTCTCAGACCGTACCTCGCTAATCCTGTTTTCTTTGTCAGATATGTTGGCTGTCAATGCAGTTTTTATAATACTGCCCCAGTCGGCGAAAAATGTATCTTCTAAAAATTTATAAACTATGAATTTGTTATAAAGACCGATATAAGGTAATTTCTTTATAAATTCTGAAGTTCACGTGTGAGAAACTTAACACAATAAAATTGAGATATATGTTTTTGTCTAGATATAATCGCAAAATAAGCAATATGGGTTTGGTTATATGCACAAATACAAAAAGCAACTATTTTCGCATCAGTAAGTTTTTGCTTGCGAAAAAATGAGAAATCACATAAAATAACGCGTTGCTATTTTCTATGAATTTCAAAAAATTTAATTTCCATACTTATCGTACATTGTTCAGCATAATTACAGTGAAAAGTAAATTGTTATGCTTTAGGTACTTCCTCCACTTTTATATTTTAAGGTGTATAAACGAAAATACATTCTGATTCGAAATGACTCGTATGATAAAAATTTATAATTTTTAAACCTCTAGGTTTTGGATATTACTCTTCGAGTGCAGTTCTTTATTATTAAGAATTACATTTTGAGGAAAATATTTAAGCTTTTCCTGCAAACAAGTAATAACATATATCTACAGCAGCTTTTTAATTAATTTACTTATTTAGCTCTTGTCATTCCCAGTGTACCAATCTACATTGGTCGTGAAATACATCCCTCAGGACCCTCTTTGTAAGACTTGACGTTATTTTACGTGACACAAATCCACAAAACTGGACTATGGCTTCACTTCCCTTCTTAAAAAATTAATTTTCTAAAATCCTTATTTAAGTTCTAAATACAAAACTGTATCTGATATCAAGAAAATCAACTTTAGGCCAACCTTCAAAGAACCTAATTGAACATTTGAAAGAAAGTGAACAGCTGCATCGTGCAGGTAATTTTGAACAGCAAAATATGTGAGAAAATAAGTTTTAAAAAATTAGGTTTCAACATTTCAGTGGCTATTTACAAAACGTGCATACTATTTAAAATGGACGTAAGGAAATTTAAATGGCCAAAAATACAAAACAGAATTGGATGCTGATTTTACAATATATGACAATTTGTCTATAAACGCCTTTTAAAAGTTAGTATTTTTTAAATTCTGTCAATATTTTATATTTAAATACCTACTTTTAATAAGGAATATTTCAAAAAGTCTAACACTGTAAAATAGATGTAAATTGTATGTTTTAAGACATTCTTCGAGTTATTCGCACAAAACTCAATATGTAATTTATAGTGGTCATGCAGATGCCTTTTAAGCATTTGATATTTTAATAAGAACTGTTAAAGGAAATTTAAAAACAAATGGTTCCATGTTAAGAGGTGCAGGATCTGGAAAGTGAGCAATTAGTGCTATATGTTCAGAATATGTTAACATTAAATAGATTAATTTTTATTACTCCAAAAACGAAATTACGTCAAAAACGAAATTTGAGTTATGCTGTTTACAGAGAGACGGATAGTAACAGAAAAACACAAAGCGAAAACATGTCTGAGATAAGGAATTGTTAAATGTTCTGCCCTGGATACTAGATTCTTCTTTATTTATGTTAGTGACCATCCCAACTTGATTGAGACTGAGTGTCTGGATGTCTATGTGTTTGCAGATGAATTAATATTGGTGTTGCACATACTAATTATTAAATGTGAAAGTAAAATAGGAAATAGGTACTACAAGTAAACAAATGCTAATAATTTGCTAATTAATAATAATAAACTTAAAGTATTAAATTGAATCTTAACATAAATAATCCTAATGCAGAAGTTTCAAACTGACTTCTAGGCGTTCATCTAAAATACAGTAAGGATGGCATAGAAATATAAAGTAAAGAGAATAAGCAGGAGTTAATAGTGCTTAGGAACACTATAACAATGAATTTCTTCATAGTTGTATATCAGAACCATACATTATTTTACTTAAACTCTGGTGTCCTGTTCAACTCACTGTATTTTTACTCTGGAGAAGATAGCTGTAAGAATAATGTATGGATTAACATCAAAAACATATTGTAAAGCATTCTTTATTCGCTTAAGTATACTAATTTTATCATGAATGTTTGTTCTGAGCTGTCTCGTTTATGTTCGAAGACCAATAGATCAATTTACAACGTGTTCAACCAATCATGTTTATCCGTCTCTGATTTATAAATAACCAACCATATGTAAGTATAGTGTACAAAATAGTCTTCTAATGGTATTCTTAAAGTTATAAGTAACCTGGACTAGAATATACAAAATAAATTCAAAGAACTAATTTTATAAACATATTTTTTCCAAATCTTAGCTTCAATAATAATTTGTGCTAGTGTACAATTGTAAGATTGTGGTGTGATGAATGTACAAGTACATTCTATAAGCGCGTTATGTAATCCTATTATATATTGTTTATAAATAAGTTGAAGCTCAAATGAAGATGTACACAGACGTTACCGTTTGCAAGATTGCAACCCCAGAGGAATATATTTGTTATTAATATGGTGGAAGGAAAGCTTTGAGATTATAAATGAAATTCAAATGAAACTGAGAGGAAGCAAAGGGTGTGGAATATCCCTGAATCCCGCAAAAGTTGAGAGAAGCATATAAGAAAAATTATGTTAGTTTTGCTGCTCGGTAAAGTTCAAAAACTGCTTGCTACGTATCGCTGCATAAAATCGGGTACTGTTTGATATATTTTGTAAATGATAGGTATGTAGTTACATTCTATAAATATAATAAAGAATAAAGAGGTATTTAATAAAGTATATTAACATATTTTAATACGGCTTTAATTAATGATTTTAATAAAGACTTTATACAAAATAAGATTGAAAAATTTAAATATCAAAAACTGTTAATGATATTTCTACCCTTAAAAATAAAAGACGATTATAATTTTTAAAAATTTACTTACCATCCTTGGTTTATTAAACAATTTCAAAAAGTTTTTAAAGAGTTTGGTATAACTTTGGTTCTTCAAAACAAATATAGTATTAAAATTTACTACATTTCTCTAAAAAAGATGAAATTTCTAATAGTAAAAAAATCTAGTATTTATCAATTTGATTGTTTACATTGTGATCGGGTTTACATTGGTAAGACAAAATGTAATTTAGAAACCAGAACAAAAGAACATTTTCGTAAGACTAAGTATAAACAAAGAGATAAATCGGTCATTTAACCATGAAATAAATCCTGAAGTTAAATTACTAAAACAATTAAATGTCCCGATATATTTAATGGTTTGGGAAAAGAATTTATTTTGAAAAGTAAACATCGCGTAATGAATTTTGAAGCAGTTGATTCTGTTCTTAAGTTTGTTTCGTTTTCACATTTTGGTAATACTGAAAATACATAGTAACTTCCTCAACGACGAATTTGTTTTCTCCTGTGGTTTTCTTTGACTGATGACGTGAACAAGGGTTCGTGAAATCGATTTCAACTTCAACTTATTCAACTAATAAGAAAAATCAACATCATTTTTCTTAAGATAAGTTAAGTTTTTTGTTACAAGTAGTTATATTTATATAATACTTTTTTTTTTAAATTTACGTCCTCCAACTTTAAGTCATATTGGACGATGAATGAAATGAGTGAAATGATGCTGAAATGAGCCCGGGGTCCATGGAGCTTAGAGTTATCTGACATTCGTCTCTCAGGATAAGGGAAAACCCCGGAAAAATCGTATCCAGGTAACTCACCCTGACCGAGATTCGAACTCGGGACCTCTTGGACGTGAGGCAGACACGCTACCATCTACGCTACTGAGGCGGGCATGATATTTATTGCTTCACCGTAACTAGCTTCATTTTCTACGTAATTATGTAGTTGTATGTTAAATTTAATATTTTTAACTAGTCTCAAATGACTGAAAATGTATTTCACATTGTTCAGTTTTATTCATATAGTTGCTTAGAAGGCGGTGAAATGACGACTAGGTGGAAAATTGTACTGAACATTTTTGTTTGTTTTTTAGATGTTGCTAATGTTATTTCCTTAGGTATACATACCACACATAGCGGTTTATGGTGATTTTGAATGTTGTAACTACCTAATGAACTGTTAGGATTACATAAAACAATTTTGTGCAATTTATCGCATTTTTAGTTACCTTTTTAAACACCTTTAATGGAAAGAAACTCCGCACCCCAAATAAATATTAGTGACACTTGTGTTTTTAAATTTTACTTTCCTAAATGAGGCAGATAATTGTGCCGTCGTTTGTTTTCATTTAGCTTGACACACCGGAGTGGAGAGGTTGGTAAACCGTGGAAATGCGGCTGACAAGCGACACTTAACACTTGATATAGTAAGAAGCCCTACCCAAGTCAAGTCGTATGATTATTTAAACTTGCCCATAAACAGGAAATGTTATTACTACTCGCGTCCACATTAATTTGAATAACAAAATCTAGGTTTGTCACACAGAGAGCCAGCCTCCCCTCTCATACAAATCTAACAAAAGGATAAACTCCCTTTTGAAACGTATCTACCCTAGGGTTATGTTGCGGTTAGGGGAGGCAGGGTGCTGCAGCTACCGTTAAAATCAACCCCTCTAATTCACATTATACCTTGTTAGTTCCAACACCTACATACAAAACAAAATGTACGTCATCGCAGTGATAGAGAAACAATTTTGGGGGGAAAATATCTTATGGGATATGTTAACATGATTTTCTGCATAAACTGTTCCTTCGAAAGTTTATTTTGCTACCAATTTCATAGTACAAGGAAATACAGGAGAGTTAAATATTTTATCCTTATAAAATCTTGACTTTGAATTTTCATATTCATTGAAGTGCAACAAACACGATTTAAAAATGTAAAAAGCATAATTTATCTGAAAATTCAAAATAGTAAAAACAAAAATCATAATTTGACTTAAAAGTATCTTTTAACAAAATCTACACTCTTTGTGTAACAACTTCTTGTGTAACTCTTGAAATTTACCACTTAAACAAAAATAATTCAGAATGTGGAGGTCTAGAGGACTATTCGCAGAAAGTTCAATATACTCGTATAGACCTCATTCATCATACAAATATTGAACATACTCTATTTTAATAAATGTTGAATGATTGAGGAAATGAAAAATATCCATAAAATCCATGTAAAAGACAGTTTTGAAGGTTGGAATTTTCATTGCAAACTTTCTTTCATATCCTTGGAAGTAGTTGCACTTATACAGAATTCAGTTCCTCATCCAAATTTTGTCTTTGAATCTTAAAAAACACGCAAGCACACACCATAATTTCTCTTACAACTTTCTTTTCCAGGAGATTACAACATACGTATTTCGGTTGAAATATGGATATTGAAGTTATCTGAGTTAATACATAAGTTTTTTTCTTTAATATAAAACATGACGGTGTTTCAGTGTGATTTAAAGCGACAGATAATACTTTTTTGGACTATAAAGACCAAAGCATCAATGAAAATGTTCAGTAAAAGTGATTTTAGTTACTGATTTTGACATGTTTTTGTTCCGTCAAGTCAAAATCCACCTTCACAGAGTTTCGCATGCTGAATCTACCAAAAGTTTTCTCTGCTAGTTGCCGGCAAAGTAATGTAAGCCCCACATACAAGTTTTAAAAAAAATCAAAGCATTTTGCAAAAAATTGAAATATTAAAGTACACTATTAGAATACGTAAATTATAGGAATGGTTTTTATTTTATGCATTAAAATGAGTATTTTTTATGCTAAATTTGGCTATGAGCATTTTTAAGGCGACGCAAATGTTTTCTTGAAATCAATTAAATTAGAACGTGTACGTTATTTAATTTCACAGCGTTACCATAGTTACACAAATTCCTAGAACTTGGCTTTAAATTTTAATTGAAGAGATAAATCCTTTTAGTTCCTACTGCTGTTGATGTAGTATAACCTCATTTTTGTTATGCTAGAAGCTTATAGCAGTTTTGCATAATTTTGAGATACTTATTACAAAAACTTAAAAAGAACATCACAATACATGCTAAAAGCGCATATAGTCATGGGGTCATTCTTATTTTCTGTTAACGAAAGAAAACTTCCAAGGCAATTTACAGCAGTTTAAGGGACTGTACGATAAAATATAGCGGACATTTAAGAAAAATAAATATTTGGATGGCGCGGTGTACACAAAAATGATCTTTCTATCTTTTAGGTGCTTTTTTGGTACTTTATTCAGTTTTTCTGGCACGTAAATAAATTTAAAAGCCATTAATGTTTACGTATGATTATAATGTAATAACATTTGACGCTAAATGTACATAAAACGTAGGGAGCGAATTTTCATTAAAAGTAGCGTACATAAATAACGTTCAACAATAGCTAATAACTTCATATGTTAAATGGCAAAAGGAATGAAAAATAATGTAACAAAAACGTATTTGAGAAGTAAACTCAGATAGCTTTGACTTTTCGTAGAAAACAACATAAATTGAAACCCTACGATAGCAAAATAAAGAACAAAAGAAGTACAAATTCATTTCAAAACAAAATGCAAGACCATGATGTAAGTAAGGTGCACAGAATAGAATAAAAATAGAATAAAATCTAATACTATTTATAAGTTTACGATATGCACTTGACATTATTTATCCAACGGACGCTTTATTCCAATGCTAAAGATGCGTGCGTGATGTTAAAGAGCTAGAGTAAAACGCTCATATTGAAATTTCAGAATTAAAACATTTTAACAATACATAAAATTGTTGTATTTTATAAATATATTGCAATCAAGTTCTATACTAATGTACGAGCGGAAAAAAACCTTTGTCCAGCGTCATTTAAAAAACAAGGAAAAAAAAAACAAGGAATATTTAAAGTTGAGAAATGAAAAAAGGTTTATTTTCGTCAAGCTTACAGATTATAATCATGTGCAAAATGGTTTAAATTGGTTGGTACTCTTCTTAATTGGTGGTTTTGTCCCTGCTTCGTTGAAATGTTGGAATTTCCTTATTGTTATTTATATAAAGAGAAAGTGACACGTTTTAAACCTCATCTACACTCCAAGTAAAGAAAATTATAACTGGTTGCTCTTATCACACAGTCGCACTTAGGATTATACGACAATTTTATAATGTAGATGTTGAGGGAGTTCGGGGAGTGAGAGGGAGTATCAAAAATAATAGTGGTAGAGTTCATTCCAATTTCCATGAATAATAAAGGATATATTCCGTTATTTCAAACATAATGGGCTTTATTAACTTCCGATTATAGGGAAAGGAAGAGCATGTCATACATGGGCACACAAATACACACACAATAAAAATAAAGCAAAGAGTAATGAATATTTTGTAAATTAGTGCTACAAATTTCTTTAACGTAGATTTTGTGTTTTAGTTTTCGTGATGTAAGCCCATCTCTATCTTATGTTTTACCACACATACGAAACTATAAAGAATAATTAATTCAGAAAGAAAAAGGGCTC
>CM060953.1:151365774-151375774 GCA_030765055.1 Mantis religiosa
AATGTATGCTTCAGAAGAATCTTCATTCTTTGCAGTAAGTTGTGTGTGCATCAGTTGTGATTTCAAGTTTGCAGAAGAACAAAATTAAGATAATTAGTAATAATTTTGGAACAACCTGACTTATTAACATTCCTAAAACACGGTGTGAATATGTTTAGAACATATTTTAGAACAGACTCTCTTGAGTTTCTTTATCACGTACTTACAGTAGCGGATGAAATACATTTCAACCGACCCCTTCCAAAACAAAATTTGATACCGAGATTTCACGGAAATACAGATTTTTCTGAATTTAAATAAAACTTTTAGAGAAAAGTCAGTGTGTGTATGTGTGAGCCTCTCTCTGTCTTTGAAGAGTAAAAACAAATATTGATTAAATAACAAAACTAGTATTTACGTTCACCATCATTCAAAGATGCGACACGTAGATTTTGAAGAAAGTAGCTTCTGTTTTTGAAGGTTCCTTTTTATAAAGTTTTATCTGATAAGATAATAACATATTTTTATCTGGTATTCTGTTTAAAATATAAATAAAATATTATATATCTATAATAAAGAAAGACACATCTTCAATTTTATGGGAATAACTTTTGAAGTCTTCTTCATTTTTAATAGTAATTTTTAATTATTTTTATGAAACTAAGGATTTTCGACATAATCCGTGTTATTGGTTTGGATTTAGAAATACTTATAGTTTTATCAGATAGGACTAGCGTTTAGGCTTTGTGTACTTTACTGATCCTATATGTACATGGAAATATGCGACAGGATAATTTCTATAGATGTTTATCTCTATAATTAATATGAATTACATCATTACAAGAGTATGAAAAGTCATGTGTATGCAATATAAGATTTTTGTGCAGTATACATAAGCTACCATTAGATCTCTAAATGTTTTTATTCGTCGCTGAAATGCCTTTTCTCGAATTTAACAGTCTCTCGATGTATCTACGGTGTATACAACTATTTCTACAATTTCCTCACTTATTATTCTAGAGCCTTCATTAGGACTGTTACACATTTGCAATAAATTCTTCATTTAATCACAAATTTTAATATACTGTCAAAAGAATTAAAACTTGCATCCTTAAGCAACCACCTGCACAATGCAAGAACCTTTTCTCATGCTATAGGTCTCTTATTGGTGCAAACGGAAAATCACCATCCATACTTACTAACTATTGATTCTCCTGTGACTCATTAACATGCGCTTTATTTCACTTATCATATATCACTTACGCCTTTTTGTACGCTGTAGCTATTAATCCAAAAATTCGCTTTTTATTTTTTCACAAACCCAGACACCAAACTGTTATATTCATCCAGGAACCTCCGGGCCCAAATGACCTTGTTGTCGACGGACCCTAAAACACCACACACTCACTCACTCCAGGAACCTCAAGATATTATGTGTCTAATTCTTTGAATAGAATACATTTATTTAATTAATTTAATTAATTAAATTAATAATTATAACACAGAGAACTGATAATGCAAATCTAAATAAAACGCTGAATAATTTATGCTAATTATGTTTTCTGATAAATCTTTTATGTTACACTAATGCTGCTTATATTACAAACTGATTAGAAATTTGTGACATAAATTGTTGTTTCTCCAACTTACATATTACCTACAATTTCAAACTACTTTGGGTGTATATATTTATGGTTATTAAGATAAATATGACAAAAGAATAACGATATGAAATTACAAATATTCATAATGCATAAAGAATGGGTCCAAAAGAACTGTGACTGTTACTGAACCCTTTCTCACCTGCCTAATGCAGTTCAGTTGTACTGCTGCGAGTGGTGTAAAGTCTGCCCACAGAGGCGCTACCGTCCGGACGAGCGAAAGAACTGTGGAATGTCAGTGTACAAGCTGTATGTTTAGGATACATAATCTGACATAAGGAATGTTACCCAGTACTACCTTAATCCCACTCATAAGCAAGTCAAATTTCTCGACACGGTGTGTTTCAGTGTTTATGTGCAGTGCCTTTTGTTGTGCCCTTTACAAAAGAGACAAGTCATCAATTTTGCTTTTATTTCTCTTCGCTGCTGTCGACATGCTGTGCTGGGGAAGGGCGTCGGAATTTTGGAATTCGACACCCAGATATTTAACTTATATGACATCGTTCTCCTCCACAGTGTTTACACAGATGAACAGTGTTTATGCGTTCGGATGTTGCCACAACAATTTAATTTCAGTATCATCATTATGTTCAATAATAAAACGAGAGATCGGAATTTTATCGACAATTTCCCAACTAACAAAGCGTTTAACACACAAATAAAATTATGCATCCATAAACCGTGCTTATAAAATAGTAATATTGTACAACATATCTTACAGTTATAAACACCAAACCCGGTAATTTAATGTCATCAAAGTCGAAGATATGAAGATCTAAACTTACATTCCTCACATTTCGTAATTAGAAAAAAGTAACATTAGACTGGACTGGACTACGCTACGGAGGGGATTTGGCACGGAGGTCCAAACTTGATCTGTACCTATGTTCCCAAGTCGAGCACCCCCGGGAGGATTGATGAAGTGAGAGGAGACACAGGGCGGCCATCCCAAGGAGCCACAACAGTGTACACAGCATGGTCCCTGCACTTTACCAGTTGGAAGCACTACCCGCCGTCTATTATTACAGTCTGATTTTTAAAAGAAGATAGGTGAGGGTCATCAAGCAAGGGACGCTAAGGTAAGAGGGAAAGGTTGTTGCTATGGTAACGTAAACAAAGGTTGCCAGTTGATTACTCTGGTGAAACACATACTCACATAGTTCGAACCCATGTTTATGTTTCGAGTGTTGAGAAGATGAACAAAGGGCATCTGCATTACTTCCTGTCTTCTGTTGGACAACATTTCAGAAACTCACGTGGGAAAACAGATGACATTCACGTATCTTCTTTTAAAATCAGACTGTATAAATGCATCATAACACCAGTAAGGGACATTGTTTTCCACAAAAACTAACATACCATTTGTAAACTATTTTATTTTATGTTATTGTGCTTGCAATCAATTACATATTGCTTAATTTAGGAGTATACTTACTCATAAATACGAGATCGTAATATAAAGTATCACTTTTGTACAAGTAATGTGATATGCAAAGGATTTTGTCAGACTTTAAAATATCATACGGGATTTTATGTACAATCACCACTCGTATATAAAAATACAAATTAAATATTATGATATTTTATTTCCACAAGGCAAAAACTTTACTGCCTTAATGGGCATTAAATTTAAATGACTTTGGCTGTATAATGGGTATTGATTTACATTTTAAAATTTGACTGCATTCTATTTTAGGTTTGCGTTAATATGATATGTCTACCAGGTACACAGGTAGAGAAGGTATTGCATTGTTAAAGAATTCGGTATCATTTTCGTTCTTCAAAATAGATATAATATAAAAATTTACTACATTTTTCTATAAAAGATCAAATTTCCGACAGTAAACAATCTCGCAATTATCAATTAAACTGTTTAGATTGCGACCGAGTTTACATAGAAAGGACCAAACTTAATTTGAAAACTAAAATGAAGGAACATTTTAGCAATTTTGGGTATAAACTGCCCTAGCACACCATTTTTGATCATTCAACCATGAAATAAATCCAGAAGTTAGATTATCAAAGTGATTATATGTTCCAATAGATTTAATGGTTTGGGAGAAAAAGTAGATATTGTGTAATGAATCGCGTAATCGATTCTGCCTTTAAGTTTTTTTATTTTCAGAATTTGGTAATAAATACAATAATGTCACCTAGCGGCTGTAACAGGAACAATAGGAACAACAGATCGACTGACGATGCAAAGGATATTTGCTAAACTAATCTCTAAAGTTATGTGAAGAATTTATCAATTTCTTAAAAAGTTAAGTAAGGTTTGTAATAAATTATTATATTTTACTGTAATATTTGTACTGCGTCACGGTTTTTTTTAATTTACGTCCTTTAGCTTTTTAAGTCATACCGGACGATGAATGGAATGGGTGAAATGATGCTCAAATGTGTCCAGGGTCCATGGAGCTTAGAGTTACCCGACATACCTCTTTAAGGAAAAATCCCGGAAAAACCTTAACCAGGTAACTCACCCTGACCGAGATTCGAACTCGGGACCTCTTGAACGTAAGGCAGACATGCTAGCATCTACGCTACCGAGGCGGGCGTGCATTAGCTTCTGTATCTTTACTTATTAAGAGAAAGTCATATTTCTGATCATATCAGATTTTTGTTTTCACTTTTTAAATGAATTAGCTACAGTGTATTAGTGAATGTATACTTTAGTTTCAATTGTTTATTTCAACACTTAGTTACTTCGTCGATTTATTTGGATTGATAATTATTTATTATACAGTTTATAGGAATTTCAACTGCGAATGAATTTGAAGAACATAAAATACATTTAAACAGTTGTAATGTCCGTAACAAGTGCTTTTGAATCGGTATATGATTGCCCTTTCAGGCATGCTGACTAACCGCACGCTAAAGCTTTCAGAAAGCTTCTTCCTCAGTCATTCAAACGATTTATGAATGACATGGAGTTATGTCTCCTAATATGAACTTCTATTCAAAAGAGTTTACCAACAGTTTTTCTTTTTGAGGGGAGGGTGGTCAGCTGAAAACATGTTTGAGTAGAAGATTTCCTCGACTACTTCAGAAACCGTGTGGGTTAGCGTCGCGGTAATGTGTGTGATTTATGTTTGGAAGGTCGCAGGTTTGATCCCCGTCCATCTTACGAGTTCACTTGAGTTTTTCGTGGTTTCCCCTTATAATTTAAGCGAATGCTAGGGTAGTTGATTTCATATAATATTTACTTTCCATTATTTTACTTCATTCCTTTTCCTTATCTTTCAGTTGTGCTTCTAGGCACGTTGGGTATGGCTAAGCCGGAAAAATGAAGCGGATGATTGCGTATTGTAAATCCAGTTGTGTAATCACTATCCTCGCGTGATGATATTTTAATCAATATAATAGAAATTAAAATTAAGAGAAAACAAAATATTACGAAAAATGTTGCATAAGAAGTCTTTATATTTCTTCCCCCAAAATTGCTTAAATTAAATACCAAGTCTGGTATTTATCTCAGCTTCCGTTTTTGAGCTATCCTTTTATTTCCAGTGAAACCTCGATGTTGCATTTCTGGCTAGTTACTGATCACCCATTAAGGTTTAATTAATAAAGCTCACCGTGAAAGTTTTAAGTATTTTCTTTACTTACGATAAATATGTATGTTAGCTCTCTTGATACAGCAATGACATTACACAAATATAACTTCACTTATCTTAAGAAAAATGATGTTAAATTTTCTTATTAATGGAGATCGACTTCACAAACAAATCGCTTGTATCGTCAGTCCATAACACTTCGTCGTTAAGGAAGCTATTATGTTATTATATTGTTTCAGTATTACCAAAATCTGAAAACGAAACAACCCTAAAAACAGAAATCAACTGCTGGTATTTCAAAATTCATTACTCGATGTTTATTTTTAAAAATAAATATATTTTCCCAAGCCATTAAATCTATCGGACAATTTAACTGTTTTAATAATTTAACTTCAGGATTTATTTCATGGTTAAAAGACCAAAAATGATCTGCTACGGCTGATCGATCAATTTGTTTATACTTAATGTCACGAAAATGTTCTTTCGTTTAGGTTTCCAAATATCGTTTCGTCTTTCCAATATAAACACGATCACAATGTAAACAATTAAATTGATAAATACCAGATTTTTTATTACTTGGAATGTTATCCTTTTTAGAGAAATGTAGTAAATTTTTAATACTACATTTATTTTGAAGATAATAAATATGTTATATTTTATAAAGATAATTAATATAGATAATAATATATGTAATTTAATATAAATAACTTTGAAGATTTTTTTATTTAAGATAAGTGAAGTTTTTGTTACAAATACAAGGGGCGTCCAGAAAGTAAGTTCTGTTTCAATTTATCTCCGCTGTAGCGCTATGATCGCAGTTCCGCACATGTGCGGTAAACGCTCTGTATCAAGGAGAAGAAATGTGCGCCATTGTGAGATCGCTGTCAGCCACGTAGCCTTTGTTGTGCTTGTTTACAATGTCGGTGTTGATTGAAAATCCCGCCGCTTGTGAAATCAGATCTGTGATTCGTTTTCTGGATGCTAGGAAAGTGAAACCAATTAAAATTTATCGGCTGTCAAAAGGTGTGTATCTTCACGACAACGCACGACCACACACTGCAGATGCGACGAAAAACATCCTACAGGGATTTATTTGGCTGGGACGTGTTTGACCACACCCAGTACAGCCCTGACCTCGCTCCTAGCGACTTTCATTTGTTTTTGCATCTCAAGTCTTCCCTTGGCGGTCAACACTTCAACAATGACGAAGAGCTGAAAGAAAATGTTTCCAACTGGTTGAAGACACAGGCGGCAAACTTCTATGAAAAAGGTATACAAAAACTTGTGCCTCTCTATGACAAATGCCTGCAAAATTTCGGCAGTTATGTGGAAAAGTAGTTTAAGAGTTGTAGAATTTTGTGCAATAAATAATTTTTCTGTATCTATACACAATTTAATTTTATTACCAAACAGATCTTACTTTCTGGACGTACCTCGTATTTATATTTGTGTGATATTCATTGCTTCGCTGTAGCTAGCTTCATTTGCTACGAAGGCAATAACATTCTTTTAAAGTATCTTAGCAGGAGATAAGGTCTACACAGATTTAGTAGCCTGATAATTCTGTGTGGAAGACTGTTCGAAAAATCACGTGTCTCTTTGTTTAACAGAAACAAAGCCTGTGTCTCTTTTGGAAATCAATTTCATCAATAATTTAATATTTGAAGACACGATCCCATTCTGACTATGAAACAATAATCATGTTTGGTATAGAGCTCATATCACAGGAAACATACTGACGAAAACTGTTTTATAAAACAAATATTTACAAGGAACAGAAAAAAGACACTGAAACCTGGTTTATAAGAAGTCCAACAGCGTTCGTAGGACTTATTGAATGTCAAATGTATAGCACAAAGTTACTTGCGGATAGTTCTATGTTAAAGAGTACTTCTATAGTTTAAAAACAGGCCTCATATCTCCATGCCACAATGTTGATATTGACATCTGTTCTGGACTAAAATTTCAAGTATTATTAAATCAGAAAATAATTTTCAATTGAATAAGCCCAAACATAAACGTATTTATCAGTTTTAAGTGAGACACTCTGTACCTTAAATCTATAAAAACTGGCGTTAACGTCTGATAATTGCATTTAGGAGGAAGCGATTTTTAAATGATTCTCAAATGAGTACAGGGACCATAAAGCTTCGAGTTATCCGACATTCATATTTCGGGATAAGGGAACATGCCTGAAAAGAAACTTTATCCAAAATAACTCATCCTGACCTAGATTCGAACTTGGAGCCTCTTGAACGTAAGATCTGCACGAAGGCGTTTTGCTGGGTCGGCGTTCAGACAATCGTGATGTTCTGTGATTTCTAGACGAATGCTGAGTGTTCATTTTAAATTGGTGTTGCCGTAGTTCATTCTTGCTGTAAATTACATTACTATTTTAATGCGAGTTTCATCTCCTCAAAGGCTGCAAATGTGGAATAGGTTTGTGTCGAAGAAGTTGCCTAATTCGCACGGCGTACTAAAGTAAACCATTAGTTTTAAGCTTTATATATTAATCATTGAAACAGGTAACAGAATTTGAAGATATTGTTTCTTAAAAAATTGTTTTCACTATTCAAAACATGTA
Source organism: Mantis religiosa (assembly GCA_030765055.1). NCBI lineage: Eukaryota > Metazoa > Arthropoda > Insecta > Mantodea > Mantidae > Mantis > Mantis religiosa. Next base: position 151,373,556 of record CM060953.1, read on the forward strand.
AGCAATAACAACTGATAAAAGAAATTTAGTGCTGTCTTTCAGAAATTAAACAAAACCAATGGTTCAGAAAATCCCAAGTTTCGAACTCCTATTTCCCCTTTCCTTCCACCCTATTACCTACTCACACAACAGTTGCTGCCACCTGGTGTACGATTCATTAATATTTAAGGCTGAAGCATTACCGGTAAGCGCTGACGTCATATCTTGTCCAATATGCTGGACAAGTATCAGAATCAAATGAACACTCAATAGAATTCCCCTCCCCTATTTTCTGTTTGTTATTTTTATTATTATTTTTTTTTATCAGGAATCAGATGGGTGTGAGGTAGACGAGGCGTATTACGTTGACGAACTGTTTGCCTTGAAATTCCTCGTGGAACGGGCCCTCAGATTTTCTGCTGAGGGTCTCGTCGGCGTCAGGATATCTCCAGAAGTTACGGATCCCGCCTTTCGCTCCATATCTGCTCATGCTTTGTGTCCCAAGATTCTTCCTGGAGAAGAGTAGGCCTTCATGTGCTTTTAAGTGCCAAAATCGTTCCTGATAACTAATCTATGCGTTTAATATGGCGACGGGGATTTTTTTATCGAGTTATCAGAAGTAAACAAGTAAACAGATTTTTTTTGATAAAGATGTCAAATTAAACGTTTATGTAGATTTGGCATCTTATAGAATTTAGAATGGTGAACCTTACAAAGGGGTTAAGTGCCAAATTTAAAAAAAAAAAATATCAAACTTTACTATACACGGCATCCTGCATATCTCTACAAAAGCGCTAAGTGTAACACAAAATAATGTGGTTACAAAGCTGCTCTAAAGAGAGCACCATTAGTAAATAAGGAAGGTTCTTTACAATGGTGTCAAGTGCAAATTCATTTCCCGCGTTCATTTCGCTCCTATAGCTGGTCCAACAGATTGTTGTTGTATGTGCCTATGAATTTTTGGTTACAATATTAATTGTGTACACATAAATATGGAAATAAATGGCAAAAGGAGACACATGGCACAAAGAACCAAAGTTTTCGGCTTCTAATACGCAGAGTATTGGGATCATGTCAATTCACTTCCACGTGATGTCAGCCATTATTCTAGAAATAATACGAGTAAGGGCAATTTGAGTTCAGATTTACATTTGAACCTTCTTGTGAAGGAATTTAATGAGAGGCATCCTGATAACACTGTAATCTACAAATATTACCGAAAATGTTTTTTCAAGACTTTCCACATTTGAAATTCCGTAGACCAAGGACTGATACCTGTAAGGTATATGATAAACTTCACAACAGATTATGGCTCTAAAAACCACCCCAAAATCAAGCAGTTTCAACTAGAACTGCATCAGAGAAAAGCCGAGAAAGCCTACTTAAAAATGAAAAATAATGCAAGCAAATCTCAAGAGCTTGCAGGGGAACTGAGTTGTGAGGTGTTTGACCTACAGAAGGTTGTATTTCTTCCGACATTCACACATTTTGAAATGTTTCATAAATGCCAGCTTAGTTGTTTTAATTTTTGTTTTCATTTGTATGATACTGTGTACTCTTACATGTGTATGTGTCATGAAGGAATCGCGGGGAGAGGAGGTAATGAAATTGTATCATGTCTTTTGAAAGTGGTGAACATGGACTTCATTCATAAAAGGAGTATCGTCCTTTGGAGTGACAACTGCATTGGTCAGAACAAGAATAGGATGCTGATTTCATTATACATATTTCTAGTTGCTTACCAAGTGTTTGATCCAATAGATCATAAATTTCTTGTCAGTAGAAATAGTTTCATGCAGTGTGATAGAAAGAGAGTAATGAAAAATTACATTCCTAAAGTTCTGCACAAAGTTGTAAAGTGTTCCAAGCTGAGTAATCCCTTCACAGTTCTGGATATGGAAGAATGCGACTTCTTTAACTTTCAGGAAACAGCTGATAAGTTGATTACCACTAAGCATCTGAATATAAGTTCTGCATTTTGGATACGTGTTGAGTCTACCTTTCCTGGTGTTGTTTTTATAAGAGATGCATTTAATGAGCCTAGTTCATGGAAATAAATATCAGTTCTAAGAAAAGGAGTCACTGTAAATGACCTGAAAGAGGCTGCGCTGCATCTAAGTGGACTGTCTAACAGAAAAAAAGACTTGATCTAAGGTCGATGATAGACTATTTACCTGAAGAATAGCATCGAACATTTTACAGAAATTTGTGTTCTAATTTACTGTAAAACATAAATCACA